>VZTE01007050.1:0-19022 GCA_013397775.1 Eulacestoma nigropectus
CTGCTGGGAAGGGGAGTGACAGAGCGGCTATGTTGGGTGCCTGGCATCTGGCCAGGGTCAACCCATACATAGAGTAATGCAGAAAATTGATGCCTTTTATTGTTACAGAGTTGGATCCATCTGCTCGATTTCAAACTTTCTGAGCCTGTTATGTGGCCCAGAAAGCACAAGCAGGGGTATCAGGGGGCTTGTGAGTATCACTGACCATCCAATACTTAAGAATAAAATGAGAACTGCACCTCTCAAGCAAATTAATGGCTTTCAAAGGCTGTTATGGATCTCTCCATACCTAGCAACAAGTCCCTGTTGCTAAACGTAGGTGTTTCTGGAGGATTATTCATAACAACTTCTCCAAGTGTCTCTTCTAGCTGTATCCATTAATCTCTGTGGAGTGTTTTGTACAAGGACTCGCCCTATAGCAAAGACATAGCAGCTGTTAGAGCACAAATCCTTAAAAACTTGGAAGTTTATCAACACAACTTTCCCCACCACTTCTAAGCAAAGGACAGATGAAGAATTTTTTTTTTTTTTTTATTTCAAAGATTTCATTAAAGGAAAAATGCATCTCTTTCCATAAAATATTTGTATCACTCTTGGTTTATGTATTTTTAAATGGCTATTTTCATAATGACAAGCACAGACAGCATGAGAATTGCTTCGATTTCTAGGAAATGTAATGTTCCCTGTAAAACAGATCTCTTTTTCATTGTTTTTAGCCATCCCTTTACCTTGCTTTTACTTTTTTGTTTTGTTACTAGTTGAAACAATGTCACTGGATAGCAAGGATCTGCTGGGTTTTTTTTATTATTACACTTGGATGTTCTGGACCAGTTCTAGTTTTACCCTTTCTGTACCCAGCCTCATTTGCCTGCCCAAACACTTCTAAGCTTACAGAGATCATCAGCAGATACTAAAGTCTCTGGATGCTCATGCTGTCCCCAGTGACCCCTCTTGGCACATCTTCTCATTTTTACTTGACTCCAGCTTGTGTTCCTTGAACTTTTGCTCTGTTCCTATGAACCTGGTATTGCAAATTGTCACACTTGTGGGTGAACAAAACAGGGACAAAACACTGCACAATAAACTCTTACAAAAGACTTACTGATTGCATTCCACATGAAAATCTGTCATAGCTGGGACTGCTCATTAACTTCTCTGCAAAAATCAAAGAAAATCATAACACCAGAGGTACAGCCATTTAGGAAACCACCCCAGTTCATCATCAATCAGGTAACAGTAAAATATGAAGCTGAACAGCCTGAGTTCAAAGGTTTCACACAAGCAAATAACCTTTCTTGATGGAAACACAACTTAAAGGACTTCAGTTTCAACCAAGTTCATATGTTTTTTAAAAAAATGCACAAAAACTACTGTCCTTCTGCCTTTTTTTTGTGATCTTTTTTTTCCCTGATATTAGTTCAGTTCTTGGTAAATAAGGAGCTTTCAAAAATAAAAGAAGGGGAAAGGAAATCAATATTTTTGTCCATTTAGCAGGCCTCTCACAGTTCAGTGACATTCAGGAAGCAGAGAGTAAAGAGACGAGGAATCAATGTGTAAGAGGAGACTGCAGATCATATTCACAGCTAAGCAATCAATAGTTCCTCTAGCTTCTACTTTGAAATGCAAGTGAGCTGGTCAGGCTGCAATGTAAAATCAATGCTTAGTATGGATGGTCTACAATGGAAAATGCCGATTTGGTAAAACAGAAATTTTCACGGGGTCATGCCCTCATTGACAACATTTTTTTGCCCCAGGATAGAATTTATTAAGGGGAAACACTGAGACAGAGGAAAAAGTCCTGCATACCTTGATATTCTATGCACTACCTCAAGAACAAGCAAACTGGTTCACATCTCTACTTTCTCTTCAGTTTGGCAGGAGGGCCATATCAGCATCTACACTATCACAGGTGCAGACTATTCTCAGAAATCCGTTTCCAGTTTTTTTTCCACTGCTTAGATGAGCCAGCATGAGAGCAAGAGCATTTCTGAAATCTTAAGAAGTTTCCAAAGGAATGAAAAACTGCTTCTTATTCTCTACATAATACCAAAAAAGACAAAGTAAATTATATTTTCTTCAATGTCTTCTTGCAAGACAGCAGGACAGTCACTTCAGTTACAAAATCAAAGATGTCTGTAAGAAAGAAATTCCCTGGAGTTAGGCTATAACCGCATACATTAGTCTTTCCAGTAGAACTGCAGAGACTGCAAACCACAGAGACACTTCATCTGCAGCTTGCGGGTAAATTTTGCACTTTGCTGTCTCACCAGTTACATGGGTCAAAGAAATGATCAGCCTTTCCAAATCAATCAGAATAATCACCCCTCAGTGTGGGTATAAACATGCCCTGTGGCAGAAAAGAAAACTGGGCCTTGTGTATACAGGTCATTATTGACTGCAGATCCTCTCTAGCTGCAAAATTAGGAAAACTGGGACTTGCAGAAACTTTATCTTATATTCCTTTGCCAAGTACTACAGATATGACTTTCTTAAGACACTATGTTTGGAAAAAAACCAAACCTGCCTTATTTTTCTTCCTCAATAGTAAAAGTCTTTTTGTGGAGTGATTTTTACTTATTACAAAGGCCACTATCAATCTCTGAGGTTATATTTGCACCCTCTCTGTGATATAAAAAGGGTTTTAGTTTAAATGGGAATCAGGCCCAGATCACCTTTAAGATTGCAAACCTTTTGGCTGTGTCTGTGCAATACAAAGAAGAGAGATGCTCACACAACACTGAATTGTCTAATTTAATTATTCTCTCTGTCATCACTTTCTTATACCCCTGGGCAGTCATCCAAGCAACGGACTTCCCTCCTACTCCACAACTCACTGGTCCTTTAAGGAGATAAGTACACTACAGAATCCACCTTTATATAACCTCCTTTTTAGTGATTCCGTTAGTACAGTTGTTGCTTCCACACAAGCAATAAATATCTGATACATCACAAGAGAACAGGAGTGCTCACAGGCTAAAGATTTCTCTAACTGTTGATTTTAAGTTAATTTATTTCACAAAGCAAGTCTCCAGATATAAGGGGACCATGAGAAAATACCACTTGGAGAAAAATCTGCTGAATTTGGGTTGTATGGGAAGACTCAACTAAAAGGTAAAGTTATTCTTTTTGTTGAAATGTACCCTTGACTCACCCTAACACAGAAGAGACTTCTTGTAAATTTGTGAATACTTGTGCTAATGCCCAAACACATCTGGAGTCTTAAAGCACCACCTGTAGCAGCTGCACCTCTAACTTCATGTATTTCCTTTTTAAAGATTCAAATTTGCTTTACAGACATTAAGCTTCAGTGTACTCCATATGGACAGATTAGAAGTGCTTTGCAATACACCTGTGGAGGTAAAGTTCAGGGAAACTGAGTCAGCAGGATGAGATCTTAAACTAAGTCTGCAGCATATGCTGAAAATACAGCCCCTGGTCTCCAAAGTGATTCTGCATTTAAAAGCCAGCTTCTGACCTTTGCTATAATTCATCATACTTCCACTTCATTCTCCACAGCCTCCTTCCCACTCAAATTTCATCTAAATATCTCATCACTCAGCTTGAAACATCTGCTTGGAAAATCATAATATGCATTTTCTCTCACAGAATTACTGGCACGGATTACTCTGTTTTCATGTTACAGGAAACCCGCCATAATGTCCCACTCATTGAAGAGCCACTTGTTGCCCTGTCTTTTACGTAATTTATTTTGCTCTTTACCTGTACTCCATTTCTAAACCCCTTCCGACTCAAAAACCCAGACATTTTTGTATAGCTGACCCCCAAACCAAATGACAGCACTCAGTCATGGTAATCATGGCAGGAGCTGTTCGGGACTTCCCTCATGCCGTGGAACTTAGAGTAAAATTTTACTTCAGCTTCCTCTGCTCCTTCTGAGCAGCTGGATCCCACTGGATGCAGAGGAAGTGAAATACTTTCACACAAAATTGTTGCCAGAATCTCAGCTGAAGAGCAGTTTCCCAGAATAAAAATGGTATCACAGCTCTGGGAGGGAAGGGAGGCAGACTTGTGTCAGTGCTGCTCTTCTATACGCACTGCATAAGCCAAGATGAAAATCAATCTGACCTGAATTAATTTAAGAAAGTCTGAATTAAAATAATTATTTTAAACTAGCTGTGGGTGCTCAAACCTGGAGTCAGGAGGTGACAATGAAGTAGAGGTTGGCTCCACCATGCAGAATCCATGCTTTCTCAAAACTGGTTTCAGAAAGTGTACCGAGTGCTTTTTGGTCACTTTTTCCTGACCATAACTCTCAGAGCGCTCTGCAGAATTTAATCCTTCTCTTTTGTAACCTCTTCTGCACTGTCATTCCTCAATACTAGTTTTCCTTTTCCTGCTTTTCCTGCTCTGTGAGCAAATGATGTAGTTTGAAGCTGAGAAGAGGCGTTTTGGCTACCATGAAAGGGAGCACCTCTGCACAGACAGACGAGGACACCACAGACTCCACACACTCCTCCAGCAGTTCCTGTGGTCCCTGCTCTGACTCGGGTCCCCAGTGCACCAAGCTGACAGCGATTACGACCCCCTGCTGTCAACACCTCCCAACCAGGTGGTAATGACATCTGCAGAAGATCCATTTAGCTGCAATAAAGAATAAAGGCTATTTTTACAAAGCTGCCTGCCTGGAGTGATATAGCAACAATTGCCAAAGAAGCCTAGCTTATTCTAATATTTCAAACCTGTAATACTTAAACTTCAATGTTCACATGAGTGGTAGTGATATACTAGTGAGCCTTTCTTGTCCATTTTTAACACCTTCAGAGCTCTGTTGCTATTGCAGTAAAAATGAGATAAAGAATTGCAAACCACTGATCTTCCTAAAGTGCTGTCTGGTGGATATTACATGGGCTACACAATGTCTTCTCTGAGGAAATTTCATAACTAGAAGCCAGACACAAAACAGAAGCCAGTCTTTTGACAGAGGAAAAACTGCAATTATGCTGCTGCTGACATTCACATATCTGGTCATGCAACCAAAAGCAGAGCAGTTGTTCAGAGCTACTTTATTCTATCACCATGATACACATAAAGGACATGGGAGCTTGCTTCCATGCATGCCTTTCCCAGCCCAGTAGGAAGCTATTGATGATTTATATTGACTGAGCTGTGCAGGTTGCAATTGCACTTCTTCTGTTCCTAGATTCAGAGCTTTATGGATCTCCATCACAAACCACATTAATAAAATCAGCAGAGGTTTATGTATCACTGCTGTACAGCACTGGCTTAGTAGAGTATAGCTGCCAGAGACAGACCATCTGCCACATAGAAAGCATCAAAACAGAATCATTTCTAGAGAACAATTTCTGTAATAAGAGGAAAGGTAGGAAAAACTGGGAAGTAAGAGACCAGCCTACAAAAAGGAAACAAACAGCCAGAGTCCTACTGTTCTGGCCTTTATCCAAACTAGTTTTTGTTTTGATACTTTCAAAGGATTGTGCTTGACCTTTGTCAAGACATGCACATCAGAATCCTGTCTTTTAATTGTCACATGTTCTCTTTCAGTTCCAGCCTTGGAGCCTGCAGAATGCAGTTGCAGAGCTTGCTGGTGCCCACCACCAAGGCAAGGATAGCCACATCAGGGCACTTTTCCCACCTCATCCCAGATTCTGGCTGCCATCAAGTGGCAGAACAGCACTGTTCTGCACCTGAACTGTCCAGTGCTCAGCTTGAGCAGCACAGTGAACCCATATCCCCCCAGAAAAGCCTACAGTTCTTTCCTTGACAAGAGAGGCACCAGATGATGAGTGATTTGGCAAAGGGATCACATCCCATATGAAACTGTAGGCAGGAGGGCTAACACAGTGCAGTGGTGAGGTCATCAAGATGGGGAGAGCCACACAGAGCTGGCCCATGCATAACAGAGCCCACAGAGAAGGAAAAACCTGTGAAAGTGAGACAAGTATTAATAAGCTCAGAGTTTATCCCAGAAGAAACTCTCCTCAGTGGCCACACAGAGACAGGGCAGTACAAGGCATCCCCATCCCTGGAAGTGTTCAAAGCCAGGTTGGATGGGACTTTGAGCAACCTGGTCTACTGGAAGGTATCTCTGCCCGGGGCAAGGGGGTTTGAACTACATGGTCTTTAAGGTCCTTTCCAACCCAGATCATTCTTTGATACTAATGCATAGAAGTGTGGTCTGAATATTCTTTATGGGTCTTCTCAACACCCAGTTTAGCAGAGAGGCTTTTTACATCCTTGCCCAGGTTTTCCAGCAGCCTGTCCCACAGACTGCTGGGCCAAGCCTCTATCTAAAGCACATCTGCACAATTAAAATTATTTTCAAAAATCTTAGAGGCAAAGGGGTTTCTGCCTTGATTTCAAGGGACCAGGTCATCCAAGTGGTTTGGAGTTGTCACAAGCCGCTCTATTTATCCACTGTCTAGAGCAATGAAAAATGGTTCCTGAAGAATACAAAACTCATTATTAATTGCAGTTTCATGTGCACTGGCAGGGATTTCGGCACCAGAACTTTTTCTAGTTCCCACTGGGTCAGAGCAGAGGCTGGTTTAAATGAAGTGATAAAATGATCATCCTGCTGAAAATTCTTTGAACCATTGTTGCTTTTTTTGGCCAGGAATGAGGAAGTATCTTTTCAGTTCAGTTACTAGCATAAATTAATTAGACTTTGGGGTATATTTTGCTCCCAGTGCATATACATAACTTGCATTAATATTAATAGGGACTTCTGTATTCACACTCATTGAAAGGAGCCCCTACCTCAAAGGACTGAGAAAAGCAAAAGCATATTTAGAGTTTAGTCTATCACCGAAGATTTCCACAGACTCCTGTAAACTGTTGTCTTCATCATATACTTCTTTCTCTTCCTAGTTTATTTCCAATGAGACAAATGTTTAGCAAATCATGGAGGAAAATAATTTGCTCAGGATTCCCACTGCAGGCAATCAAAAATGATGCATGCAAATTCTATGGAAATCGCTCTTTGTGTCCAGACTTTGAGACCAAATTCATGTTATGGTGTCCAAAGAATAAAAATTTAACAGAAAAGCTTCCCTCATGAAATTGTATTTCTTCCGTATGAGAAGTGACAAATCTCTGATTAATATTAACAATGCCTGCTGCATGCCCATTTAGGGGCTCTTCATATTTCCAAAAAGCCAGAATTAATTTGTGTTATGGCAAGCACTCAAGAAGTATCTTCCCAGAGCAACAAAAGGGAGATTTGGGAAGATAAACTACTACAGCAGAAGGATTCACTTCATGGCAATTTGAAGAGATGCCTAGACTGGCACCAGGATATAAAGTCCCACATGTCTTGAGCCTGAAGAAATGTAAAACATCCATTGTTAAATGACAGAATCATAGACATGGCAAGTCGTCACCAATGCAACAACATCAGAGATAACGTCCTTTGTTCTGGGCCTTTCCTTTAAGGGCAAGGTGAGATGTACTTACAAATGACTATCACCAAAGAAAAATGACTAACAACAAAGTGGTCCCAATGATACAGCAGAAATATATAAGAGATGAAACTGCCAAAGTCTTGGCTCAAAATATCATTTTATGAGACTGAGGGTAATAGTAGTGTTCTGCAAAACAGGGAAACCTGAACAAAAAAAAAAAAAAACAGAAGAGCTCTGGGGTCCATGAAAAGGACTGAAAATTTCCTTCATGGCTTCTGGGTAGGGCCCCTCATCATTCTTCACTTTCCCTTCAGGGAAGGTCAACCCAGTTATTATTGTTATTCTCTCTTGTTTCATCTCACCCCATTTCACCATGGACTGAACTGCAAATGAGATCCGGGTAATGCTCTAGCTTAGAAAGAACTTTTTAAAATGCAGTCATATTCCCTATCCCAACACCAGATGCCCCTGCAAAAAAAAAAAAAAAAAAAGTGAGAATGATGTCAGAGGAACAAATAGTCAGGATGGAGGAGGCAGGAATACTTAAACTCAGGAATACCACATCGAAAAAAAATTAGGTGAACCTCTACAGTGGAACAACAATGTACATTTGGTATTAGCGTCTCGGCAGAGATTCAGTTCTCCAGAAGTGCAAAGACCCAGATTCCACCACTTCTTGCCCAAGGGTAAATACATTCCATTCATTTCAGTGAGATCACTTCAGATTTTCACTGCTGCAAACTGGAGAAACATCCATCTCTTGTTTTTAACACCATCCCTCTAAGGAAAAACACTGTTCAAAGCCTCCCTCTGGTTGAACTCAAACTTCACAGGTCCCGACAGGTGATAAAAACTGTCCAGGGCAAATTTTCTTCCCTTTATATTAATTCCCAAAGCAGGCAACATTTAGAGAGGATGAAAGCATAAGCTCATACCTTACATGAGCATGTAGCTGAAGCCATGGCTTGGTCAAGGATGAAGGAAGAAGATGGTTATTTTGTTTGGTTTTTTTCTTGAGATCTCATGAAAACACAGTCCTTGAAAGCTACTTTATTGCTCAGAAAAACTTACCTGAGGTCCTTATAGAAAATAGGGCTGAAAAAAAATCCCACCTTATCTGTTGTCAACCTTGACAAGAAAAAAAATAAAGGCAGAACTGAAAAAAGTTCTCTCCTATTCTCCCTTCGTATATTTCCTCTCAATTTAACTCAGGACTTGACAATAAAACCCATATAAATATCAAGCAAATTATTAATCATGTTTTTAATCAAAATCATTAGCTCCTCTAGTCAGGCTGGGCAGGCAGCTGTTGTTTTAATCAAGCAAAACATATTAAAAGAGGTTTCAAATCACAAGGGGACAAAAACTATTTATCATTTCATTTTCCATCTCCATCAGAGTGTAATGCACTCAAAGACAATAGAACCTGGGCCTGGAGGCAGTGCTGCAGTGTGGGATCAGACCTAAGAAGATTCCTGGTAGTCAGGGGCAGGAGGACTGCAAGGAGCTAAATAACAGCTTCCTACCTGCTGAGATCCAGGAGACCTCCAAGGAGCTAAATAACAGCTTCCTACCTGCTGAGATCCAGGAGACCTCCAACTTCCATAAGTAAATATTATAATAAAAACCTGAAACACCTACAGAACTCTTATTGCTAAATATCACTGATACATCTGTCTGACAAACCATACCTTCCCCAGCCAATCATCACAAGTTTGGGGTCAGTAGTATAGTCTAAAGCAGGTCTAAGGTAGCAAAAAGACACACAGTTCCCCGAATTTCTGCTGCTTTTCACCTGAAAATACAAAGGCAAGGGGCTGTTGGATTTTACCTTCCATTCGCCTGTATATTTTAGATACATGAACTAAAACACATTCAGGCAAGTAACTTGTGCATAGCTTATGCAAAAAGTGAGTTGTTCACTGGACAGCAAAGAATGAAAACAGTAAATTAAAAAATGCTACTTAGGTTAAAGTCTCCTGAGCATGAAGTCTGCGCCTTCAAATCTTTATTAATGCTAGAGAGGTCTTCTCCATCTGCTGCTGCTTTTACCCAGGATAAGGAAATACATTGGAAAAGCTGGAATGAGCCATGGGGAAGCAAGGACAGAAACAGAGGCAGGACCACTAGTACTGGGTTATACCTAGGGACAAGTGACTCCATACAACTGTGTTGTATTTTATGCTGAGATAGCCTCTAGCACAGTGATTTCTCCCGCACCTCCAGATCATGCATGTGGAAACACTAGACAACTAATTACAGTTTAAGGTTACCGTTCTTTGTTTGTCTGAAGCTGTTTTGGGCTTCAGAGGATCTGCTCTAATCTCTTGGGTTTCATTTTTCCCCCACTGTTCTCATCTCAGTTTTCTTATTGCCCAGGTGTTGTAAAGACCACAAATGGCTGTAATCCAACTTTTTTTCTTGTTGGGTTTTTTTTTTTCCTTCCAGACAGTAGATTGGGCATATCATCTCCTATTTTTGCTCTGCTTTGCTGTATGAAAGCAGAAAAATTGGAAAATTGGAAAAATTTAAGGTCCTCTTCCTCCCACATTTATTTCCAGAATTTGTGAAATACACATAATCCATATTTGAAATGTGCTTTGAAACCTGTACTTAAATATTATTTCATTAAATACCATAAAAGACCACCAATTATTTCAGATGGACAGATCATTTCAGTGGGAGAGCTGCAAGTATTAAATCACCAAAGCAGTCCTTTTCTCACTTTTGTCTACTTTGTAGGCAGACAGAAAGTATTTGGGAAGATTCATTTGACTTTCTGGCTCATGCTGAATTATTATTTGTTTGCAAGTCAAGTAGGTAATTCACCTTGCACACACTTCTCAAGTGCAGTGCTAATAAGAAAACCACGATGAGCTGATTTTTTCTGACAAACAACATTTTCATGTAAACAGTTCTCCTTAAAGAAATGCATCCTCTCTCTATGCAAAAATGTTCAGTATTCCACAGTGAATGGCAGGACACCAATAGACGTTAGATCAATTCAGACTCCTAAAAGCAATGTTCTTTTCCATACCTTTCTATCTCAATCTGGAATTTGCATTTCTTTCATACAGTTAAACTTTCTTCCAAACCTTGCTGGCACATGAAAGTGAAAACACTTCATCATTAAAATCCAAATTCCACTGAGACAGCATATGGCAACTCTGAAATGAAACAAAAAAAAACATTTTCTCCCTATGGCAAGTTGCTCACTCCATACAAAGTTTTCATCCTTAGGGATAACTACCCAAACTCAATCATTTATATCCCCTTTTCCGGGTTTTTCATGAACTAGCTTCCAGGATCTAAAAAAAAAAATACTAGTCGTATCTCATCTTCTCAAGTTAAGCTTTTTTGGTTTGCAGTGAACTATAGACTATGAGTAAAGCGCTTCCTCCTTTGAGGGACTGCATCACTCAGCTTGCATCATCTCCTCAGAACGGGTTCAAGATGTTAAGTCTGCTCTGACTGAATGAAATCTCAGCCTCTATAGATGTTTTCAGAAAAGGCAGAGTGAGCTGAGCTCCCCTGGATTTGTTTGTGAGAAGCTCTAGTCCCTCACAGCGGCACTGGTGCCTGTAAGTTTGTTCTTAGCCATCTAGATCAATTAAGAAGACCAGCAAAGTGAGCAGCAAGTTACCCAGGAGAAGGCTGGAGTCCTGGCTGATCATCAGATACTTCTTTTAGAGATTGTCCCCCACTAGCTATTTTTCCTTGACACATATATGAAACATACATATGCATGAATCATACTTTTCACATTCTGGAAACTGGAGTCAGACCTACAGAAGTCTGGGACTAGGATGTTCATTTGGAAAGAATAATGAAACTGAAGAAAACAGTCAAAAATTACCATGAAACAAAATCTAGAAGGTTCCAACCAGAAACTCTGAAATAAAATGAGACTTATTTTTTGCTAAATAAAATAATTTGGTGTTATAAAATAATTTTTTCCTGATGAAGTATTTCAAATATGAAAATGTAGATTCTACTTCTTTGTGACTCACTATAAATAATACGAGCTGAAGTCTTAAAGATATTTTTTCTTTGGGAAAACAGTAATTATAGTTAGTTGACTGTCCAGTGGAAAAATTTTCATAAGTTTTCCTTATAACATGCCCTGCACAACTTGGGGAAGGACCCTTGAGATTTATGAGATATATACATGGTTAGAGCTGGAAACAGGGAAATAAGTTTAAGATGGATATTTCCCTTCCTCTTTTCAGAAAATAAACAGTCCAATAACAATCAAGGGAATTATTCCAAGAAAAGCTCATGTTCCAAAAGAAGTAAAACATACTCCAACGAATGTCTTCCCAGGAAAGCATCACAATTGAGAAGTGAAAATAGAGGAAGCACTGCACAATCATATTAGTATATCCTGGTCAAAGATATCCAGCATTTTTGTCCAGATTCTGCCAGTGATATGTGTTGGCCCAAAGGAGCAGGTCCAGGAGATGAGCGAAGGTTTTACAACACAACTTCAGCTTGTTTTGAGTTGGAAAAAAAGAGCAGCTAAAATGGTACTTACAAGGTTTATAGCAGGTATCTCATATTTTTAACTCACTGTGCAGTCACTGACTAGACTGTGTTTTTTCCAAAGCATGGAGTAGCTACAGCCAACAGCTCCTCAAACTCCTTGTTTTGCTGGGACAAAATGCCTCCAGACATAATAGCCCTGACTGGAACCATAGGGAGGACAAAAGCAATCCAGAAGCTCTGCAGGGCAAGGCTGGCTGAGCGCCAGGGAAAGCAGCAGCCAAACACAGATGATGGGCTCAGCACTGAGTTTATCATATTTGCTGGATGACAAAGCCAAGTTAGATGGGAACAAATGTAATCAATCCCTCAGCCTCAGACTCCAAAACAAAATACAGGGCATCTCCTCACCCCAGTGGTTTCTTTTATTTTTCAGGTTCTTGGTGCAGTACAGATCCAATGTATCTGTACCCTCTCCAAAGAAAAGGAATAGGAGAACCAGGTATTAATGCTGACCATAACACTGTAGTGTTACATAACCTAGAGCCTGGCAGTAATCAGCTCAGTGACACTGCTGTAAGACCAGGAGCATAATAATAATTAGATCTGGCAATTGTGGTTCTTCTTGTCTTGAAGTCTCCTGAAGACTTCATGTCTCCAAAGCTCGTGGATCCCTTACCATGTATTCCTCTGTATATGAAAGTATAATACTCAGAATCAAGTAAGGTAAAGAGCATGATGACAGACTATTTACATTGATGACATATTAAATCTGTACCCATAATAAGAGTGTATTTCTTTTCAGCACTTAGAGAGCAGTTAGCTTGCAATATAAAACAAAAAGCTGTGTTTTCACAGAAATGTGGCCATTCAGGTATCACTCCTTATGAGCAAAATTGTAATATTTGCCAGAGTCCACTTATAATGGTATGGAATTGATACTATACAAATAATTAGGGAAAATATGTACCGTAGAGATGTTTAATATTTCTTAGTCTTTCCATGGTGTTTTGTTCTACCCAGGCCTGTTCTCTCCCTCAGTATGGAAATTCCCAAGGCCAAGAAGCATTTATTCAACTACACCAACCCATGACATACATATTAGCATCTTAATTACTATTGGCTATTTTCAGCTGTTAGAGGCTGAAAAAGCCATGTTCCAATGCAGCATCAAATAACTACTGTAGCAAACTACTTAGAAATAATTTAAATCTAAACCTTTAATTTATTTCCATTGTATCTCCAAATGCTGCAATCAACTTTCAGTGACCTTTGTAAAACCCCTTTTTGTATTCATGGAGCACATCATGCATACAAGCAATGATTTCACAGATGTATTTAAAACTCCATATTGGTTTCTGGGCTGTTGAGTTGGCAGCAAAAAAACCCCTTACTGTTATACTTAAGATATTGCATACACACTGAAGATCTGGAAACACAGAATGCTTGTAGCTACAGTGTTTTGGAAAAGACTGCAATAAACCAACAGAGTAAAATGCTGTTCACAAAATAAAATACTCATCAAATTTTAAACAGTAAAGTATGTTAAACGGCATGACTGGATACACTACATAATACATTTATTATGTGATATAGTAGCAAATGCCATTACATTGATTCTTTTAGCTTAAGTCTCTTAGGAGAAAGGGGATGGGGTTTTTAAAGTCACAGCCCTGTGACACATGCCCTGGTACAGCATGCTTAGATACCCCAAAAAACTACACCAAAAAATATTCCAGTCTTACGTTGTTACTGATTTAACTGTACATCCTCAGTTGCACCACCTTTTATTTACTGCCAGTGTCATATACATTAAATGGTTCTGGTAATTTAACTGTACACACAAGAAACCCCATCAACTGTCGTAACAGCTGATTTTCTGACATCAAGGAAGAATAGAAATAAACTTACAAAACTATTTTGCTTCATTCTAGAGCTACCATCTTACAGTCTGGGTACCATATACTATCAGGTACAATATTTTACTAATTCTATAATCTTCCCAAGTTGTATGTTGAACAATATATTCGCAATCTTTTGAAAGGCAGTTTTCCAGCCTCCATGTTTTCTATTAGGCTTAGAGATTTGCCCAAAAGAAAACAGAGCCCAAAATGTCTGTTGCATTGTTCCTGAGGAAGATTTGTTAGCATACAATTTACTTGTACAGGAGAAAAGAAAGTAGAGCTAAATACACATACTTCCTTAACCGGAAGTGAAGCCAGTCTTGAAGATAGAGTTGCACGTGGCAGTCTGAATTATGTCATAGCTCTAATGTTGGTGACTTGGTCATTTTTCAAGCCCCACATATTTTGCACTCATCAAGCACCAACAGTACGCCTATGGATTCCTGGATCCAGTGAATGCTGAGATACTCAAAACCTTCAGTGACTGTTAGCTCAGCATATCAAAGCACTGCATTCCTTTTTCAAAACCAAACCAAACTTTTCCTAAACTGAAGCAAAATTTTGCAACACAGTGGGCTCCATGTTAATGGAAAGCCACTGGCTCACTCTGTCCCTTCTTCTCTACATCCTACTAAAAAAACCCTAAACCATATAGCCTCACTACTGCCACTCATTGCATTGTAATTTTTAACAGACCTCTCTGAAGATCCAAGGCTGGAAATTCCACAGACAAATAACAAAAGCAAGGCCTGCTTCACAAAACAGAGACTCTCTTCACCAGGCAGGAAACAAGAGGGAGATGGAAAAGGCAGAGGGAGACGGGGGAGTGACACTAGAGTCAGGAGAAAAGACATCAAAAATAAAGCAGAAACTTAACTAATGCAAATTCAGCAGAACAGAGGCTGCATGTGGCCACTATCACAACAGGTTTTTGTAAAAGTACTGAACTTCCTCATGGTTAAAAGGGGTTTTGAGAGATAAAGCTCATTCTGTTGCCTCGTGTATCATGTTCAGCAATATGAAAATGATGCAGTATGTGACACGAAGCAACTTCAAGGGGTCACCTGAACCATCCCAGGGCCACAGAGAGAAATTAGCCACTCAGCCATGGTCACTGTCTAACTTTCTCTTAAAACCACCAACCATGCAGACTCCCCAGGTCCCAGTGGTACCAGGACTGCAGTACGTCACCACTTTTATTTTTGGAAAATTCTACATGAATCTGCACAGCACCGCCTTTGCCTGCCAGTCTATTACCTTGCAGTACATTCATTTATATTTTTTTCTAATAGAAACAGTTTTATCTTACCCTGTAATCTCAGTTATACAGCATTTTCATAAAAGACACTCTATGTTTGAGTTTGATGTAATTTTGATAGTCTGTTATTTTATTGTGTGCAACTAATGGTGCTTTTTCATATAACACAGCTATAAAAGATTTCCAACATTCTTTAATGTTGATGTTGATTAATTGGTTTTTTCCCTCCATCTTTCTAGTTACAAATAGAAATAATAGATCAGTTAAAATTAGCTTTTACATTGTGCTGGATATAATTTTCTCCAGTAGCAAACTGTTTGAAATATTTAATATTCCATACTCAATGGTGTTGTGATATTTTACTTTAGAACTGTATTGCACATCATAAATTCAATATACATAAGCAGTCTAAAGATGAGCCAGTGATGCCATGCTAAATCTGAGGAATTTAAACTTAGAAACTGAAATTCTTCAGCACGTGCTCAACACCCTCACACTGCAGTGAAGGAGACTTCCATGTCAATCTAAGTGACAGCTTAAGTATCTGAATAACTCTAGGCCTCAGTATTTTTTATTATCAGAGAGTCCTTTTTCTTGCAACAGAAACTGATCACATAATAATTGTGATATCTGAATTAAAGAGCAGCTAAGTGCTTTACAGCTGGAATCATCACTGGTCAACTACACAAAATATAGCTAGACAGGGCTTTCCATGAGCAGTTAAATCCAGCAACCCTTGCTGGGCAGGAACAGAGTCTACAAAGGCCAGGGACAACAAAAATAGGACTCCCTCAAATTCAGTTTTCAACAGGCAATCACAGGGAATTCGGCAACCACTGCCTGCAGTGACAGCAACCATGCTATGTATATAGTACAGTCACAAACAAAACTTGATACCTCACTGAATTTCTGATACATTTCTTCTGACATTATCACAGAAGAAATTTTGTGACCTAAAGACTAGTTTATCCCCTGCATTCTGGAGGCAGAGGAGTACCCCCTTACTTACATAAGCACTGCCAAGAAAGGCAGAGTAGTGAGAAAATGTTTTTCCTCACTTAACAGACACTTAAATCTCCTCTTTGCAGCCTTGATGATTTTTGCTTGGAATGACACAGTTCATACAACATATGCAGCATATTTCCTGCAATTACTTATCTCTGTCCTACTGCCTGTACGACCCTTTCTCTTTCCATGTCTGAAGTGCAAGTTGAATTCCACCTTCCCAGAAACTGACTCTAACTGCATCTGACTTTTTTTTTAACACTGTGCTGTAATCTCTGCTGCTTCTCGTGTTCTCAGATAACACTCATAAACCTGTATATTTCAATAACCACCCACCAACATCTGCAAAGGGTCTAATTGTCATAGAAGAAAAATGCCCATTTAAGCATTAAATTTTCTCAGCAGTAAGACACACACAAAATCAACTACCAGATGACATACAGGTGACTAAAGTTCCCTCAAGAAAATTGTCTTTTTTTCTTACAATGCTTACCTGCTGGCTTCATTATGAATTAGAAACATCAAAAACAGCCCTGAGCTGTATGGGAAAGCAAAATAAATACAGTTCAAGATGGTATCAACCTGAAAAAGGTAGCAGTACCAGAAGAGGCCTCCCTCTGTGAACTGGTACAGACTCATGGAAACCCTTCCTCAAACACACTGGATAAAGCATAAAACAGTTTATGCCAGAAATTATAATCCAGGGATCCATTCATGGAGGTCATTGCCTGTTTTCTGTGCAGCATGCTTCATTTCATCAAGATGACCAAGAAAAAAATTTCTCCAGTACTTGTTTGCAGTGCAGCTTCAATGAATAGTGTGTAGGTTTGAGGGTGGTTTGGGGTTTTTTTCAGCATAGGAAAGAAGACATTTCCTCTCATGAGTTTTCCTTGGCTGCTCAATATTTATTACAGATACTTAAGCAGAGCTTTTACAACCTAATGCTCCATTTCATATCAAAAAGATAACACCGATGCAGGTGTAATGCTGCCCTGTAGTCTCATAAAATTATGGCAGCTCCAAACTTCTCCTGACCATAATCCTACCAGCATGCCAGCCCCATGACAACAGATATTACAGTAAAATGCTAAATAGACTTTACTGGGAAGTCTGTCAATCTCTACCATCTGCAGCATAAAAGAGAAAAAAACATGAAGGGCTTTTTGTCCTGCCATTCTTCCATCTCTGTCATAACACACACATACCTCCTTGCACAGCGGAGAACTAGATGATGAACCTGAAGCCTCCGTCTAACATTTGAGAGGGGATGGCAAGTCTTGGGCATTACATTCATTTATATAATGTTTAGCTCCACAGAGGTTAAAAATTTTGTATGAATCTGGGATCACTGCTGTGGTGAACTGCACTGAAACTAATCCCTCTACCCACAGTGTCAACAGCAGGATTACAACAGGGAACTGGTCAAGTGATGGCCCTTTCTTCTCCAGCTACCCCTTTGCTTTCAGGAGCAAACCAGCTTTTGTCTCAGATGGAGGAAGCACCTTGAGATACATGCCAAGCTTTTATCAGAAGCTTCCCAGGATATCAAAGTCACTAGCACTGGTCAGGAATCTGAGAAATCAAGATGTGGGGCATGGAGCAGGAGGAAAGATGCCAAAAACAACTGTAAATTGCTCTTATTGCTTTGCTTTAGGGACAGAATATTATTTGCCTTCAGTAACAGAAGACTGGAGAAACAAGTTACACCTCCACAGCAACTACAAAAGTCTGAACAAAGGAAAGCTCCAATGGCTCCTACCCCTTGCGTCCCCAGATCACTGCACTCCACACTGGCTGGAGAACTAGGGAGAACTGAGGAAAACTGGGTTTTTCTGATCTTATCAGGAAAATTTTAATTTTTGCAAAGGGGAATATCTGTGCTGGCACCTAAGAGAGTAAGGCAAAAGGCTCCACCTTTAGCCCAGCTCAAACCTGTCATTAATGCTGCTGGAAAAGGCCCTGAAGATTGACTTACATTGCACTGCCATTGCTAAGGGCTGCTGTGCTTCTTTTTCCTAAGCTGCCATCCATCCCTCTTTTTCCCTGATAAAGATGAGCAATGGATGAAATATTATCCCCTGGCAGCACTTGACAACCCCCTGCCTGGGGGTGGGGCAGAGGGCACTTCTGCCTTCACAGGTTGCAAGGGTCCAATCACAAACAAGCCAGTCACATTAAGGCGGCATGTAAAGGATCTCAGGCAAAGAAGGAGATGAAAGATTTTGATTTATTTAATTAAAAGCTTAGATCCTCTGCATTTACAGCCTCCTTTTTCTCCTTGTCCCACGAGACAAGCAGTTTGGGAGTACTGTTAACCATAGGCACCTGGTTAACTATTCTTGGAAGAAGCTCTGCATCCACCCTCCCCAGACTCCTGGATCAGCACAGCCAAGTCTCCCTTTCTAACCTCTTTCTGAAATGTAACAACTGCTATAACTGCGATGTTTCTTTCCAAAGAAGTCATCTAAGTGCCAAACTCGCTCTCAGTGAAAGACTTTCATTTAACCTTTCCTCCCTCCACACATACGTATTTATTCTCCCAATAGCAACACAGATCCACTCACACAGAGATATCAGTAATGGGACTCAGCTCTTCTCTGTATATTAAAGCTTCTTTCCTGAGTGGGAATAATCTTGGCAGCTGTCTGACAAGAAAGACTGTGTGGGAGGAAAATGGTTTTATCTAAAACTTGAAAAAAATCAAAATAATCTTCGAAAGAACAAACTATGTTTCAACCATTCTCCTTCAGTGGAAGACTATTTACTAACAGAAAATAACCACCAACAGCAAAAATACAGAAGTATTGCTCTGAAGGGTACCATAATGACCATGCATTTTCTCTTTCCTTTTATTTATGTGGCCACTCTTCAAAATGTTTACATAATAATACAGCTGAGACCACAGCTGTATTTATAATACAGGAGACCAGAAGGTAAAACAGCTTTGAAAATAAAACTGAAGCTATACTGAGTTTGAATGGCCTGGTTTTG
>VZTE01007208.1:0-20680 GCA_013397775.1 Eulacestoma nigropectus
AAAGTGTTTATGATGTTTTTGTAGAGTTCCTTTATTCCTGTGTTGTCTGGTTTCAGGCAAATAACTAGATATGATTATAAATGAGGCATACCTTTGTGGCAAGTAATATAGAAAAATAGGATGCTTATACTAGTTTAGCTCGAAGGTACATCTAATCCAGCCTTTTCCCTGATAATAGCCAAAAGCAGACACAGAGAAGAAAGCACAAGACTATAAAAATATGTAGCAATACTTCCTCTGGATACTTTCTTAGTCTCACTGGATTACAGATTTCTGAGCTGGAAATCCTGTATACATATTTAAACACTCTCTTATCCATCACCATCTGAAGCTAAAAACTTTCAAATTCACACATGATTCTTAATACAAGTTTTATTATTCAACATGTTCTATAAAGAATGACTGTTTTTTACTTGTTTTCGTACGCATGTGAATTATAAAGAGGAATATAATGATATCAAAAGGAATTATTTTTATGGTGTTGCTTATAGAAATGAGTACCCTCTTGTTTTTAGATAGGTTTGGATCCAATAACTGGCTTTAAAGATTTGCCATCATTGTTTCAGTACAGTGAAACAATAGGTCCTAAACAGAATCACAAATACAGAGAAAGGTTTTATGGAGCCTTTATGGGTCAGTGACATGTTTATTAAAAGCAAATATTGAAAAATTTAAAAGATCAGACAACCTTCATGGAGGGTATCAATGATAAACAATGTTAATGATTAATACGAGTCCTACATATACTACAGAAATACTTCAAGACAAGTGGAATTTCCGTATTTCCAATCTATGATAGACATATTATTGCATAATTAATCTTTATTTAACAAAGTTAATAATTCATTTATCTTCTTCCATTATGATCCTGTTTTCAACAGGAACAAACACTTCAAAAAAAGGAACAGAGTCAACATGTGCTACTTACTGTGTAAGTTGTTACATTCACATGTATAAGTTCTGAGTTTAGGTGGTGTCATAGTACTAAAACATGTTCTAGAAAACCAGCAGTATGAAAACTGTTACCTTGACACCAACTTCCCAGAAGGCAAATGACAGATTAAATGATTCTGTCTAAACTTGGAAAGTATGAGCAAGACTGCTAACTTTTAAATCTATCTTTTTACTTAAAAAATAGCTACCACATGCAAACTCAGTATTACCACTAGTAATAAGAGTTTTTACTAACTTTGCAATGCCTCAGGCTGGGCTATGAGGCTTATCTTTTCTGGACTCCATCTTGACTTGCTTGGAGCTTTGTTTTAATCAGTTATACTGAAAGAGCAATTACCTAATGACCAAGTGGATATTAATTAATTTTTGTTTACTTTGGCTTTACATGAGTCTGTGTTACAACTTTGTTAACAAATTCTGCATAGATAGGAATATCACTTAGTTATTCTGTGGAGAAGGTGTGATCCATGGTCCTATAATAATCATGAAGCATCTAAGAATACAGGACTGGGCTGACAGCAGAGGCCTTTAGAGTATGGACATAGTATCATATTCGACTTATTAACAATATCAACATCTCCTCTGTTGATAATACAAACTTAGAAGATGAGCAAAACAGATTTGAGTGGTAACAGAAAGAAGTAAGTGTATCCAACATATGCATAGGACACCATTTATGCCAAAGTCGTATGTAACACAGAAGTACAGAAGAGTAAAGAAAGAGCAAAGGATAAAATCTGTTAGAAAACAGACAAAAATGGTCCCAAGTAGACCCTAGAGCGAGGACAAAAACTCTCACTTTCAAGAATGTGTTTTTCCTGACAAAAAGGAGGAAGACAACCCCTTAATTAATATCCCATTCCTTGGATGCTGAGAGAATGCCCACAACTTATCACGACACCTCAGAAACCCATGCTAAAAGAGTTGGCTTGAGGTCTCTGAGAATATTGGGAATGGCCATGAAAACATCCCTCTTCTGGTGGATTTGGCTGCTGAGGCTCCTGGCCAACTTAGAGATGGCGCAGTGGTGTCTTTGAAAGAACAGTCTAGCAGAGGAGGCAGAGGAGACTCCCAGAAAACCAGCAGGGAGACTCTGGCTGGTCTTCTGTCTATGAGAAGTGCTTTCATTCGAGGCTAATCCTGGGCCTTAACAGCATGACTGGGCCACTTATCTATCCAGACAGGGACCCTGAGCTACAGGCTGAAGTCCTGGCCTGACCTCATCCCTGCCTTGGCACCAACAACCTGGTGCAGTCACTGGGCTATATCTGACCCTGGTCATTGTCTCTGAACCTGGCAAATGAGAAAAGTGAGTTTCATATGAGTTTGGTGGGTTTGTTTTGGTTTGGTTTGGTTTTTTTCTCAAGATATAACAGCTGCTAATTCTAGCTTTGCTAATGAGGTTTCTCTTATACTAATTAGAAAATTTGGACTGTGAGTGTGTGTACCACTGTAAAAGAATTAACAGTAATAGCCATTTGCATTTTGTTCACACTATTAAAGTTTGACTATTTTTTTTTTTCACTTACAGAGCATTTTCTCTCTCTGCTTAGAACTGTCCTAGAATTACCAGACTCCTAGTTCATTCAAACACCAGCTGTTCAGAGGTTTTAAAGGGTAACACTTGTTGATGTGAGACTGCTTCTCATCAAATGTCTTTGATATTGACAAAACGTATTTCCACTGTAACACAATAATAATGTCTCAGACTTTTAAGTAAACCTAGTTCCACCTGACTTACCTAAGCTACACTCTTTCTTCTACTGTCTTATTTCTGATTTTTTCATGTCTAAAGCAAAGAACTTGAGTGTTGATTTAAGAAGAAAGTCATATCCTAAATTAGTTATTTGTTTTTCCCTTTAACTACAAAGAAGATAATGATTTAGAGGCTGCATATTAGCTTTGCCAATGCTTACTCTTTTCAGCTTTATAAGTGGTGTCTTTCACAATACTTCTAGAGAAACTCTCATACAGGAACTGTTTGCCATAGTTTCTAAATCTCAAAACAATGCTCATTTTGCCAGATTTCTCCTATTACTACATACATTGCTTTACTGAACTACCATTACCTTGATTATGTACTCATAAAATCTCTAGCAAAACAAAGGTCTATTTAACCATTCACAATATAAATAAAATAACCATGTCATTTGTTAGTGCGTGACACACTTTCCCCTCATGGTCTTGCTGTTAGCTGTCATACTGGAATATATACACAGACACAGCTAATCCTTAGCTATAAATTTTCAGGTGATTTTAAGAAAAATGTATATTAAGAAAGAAACACAGCTGAAATGACAATTTTCATCTATAGCAATCTCTTTAAGTACATACTTTGACTTTACCAGTTGCATATTGGTTGTTGTTTTTCCTTAGTTGATATAAGGAATTCTTATTCCCCCTACTTAGTCACTTAGCCTTCTTACTCAAGTGGATCCCATTTCTTCCAATCAGTCCTCAATCCCCAAGATATGTATGCACCATAGTCATAAAAACAATTACATTTATTTTTCATTTCAGAATAGCTTTAAAATTGCAGAACTTGTATCTAGAAATGTTATTAAATACTTAAAATTTAAAGCGCATAATTGTTTTTTATCATTTCACTGGTTTTCTATTTTAATAGAAATAAAAAGAGAAATTTTCTGTTGTTGTTGTTCAGAGGACACCCCTCTAGAAATACAGTTTTCCTAGCTAAAAATGTGTGGGGAAAGCAAAATTAAGATGTTCATTATGAGTACAACTCCCCCTGCTGCAAATCAAACTGTAAGATCTTTTTTTTCTGTAGATGCCAGTTAAACTTAATGAACTGCATAAATTAATAAGGAAATGTTGTAGTGAAATTAAGTAGCATCATACATTTAGAAAACAATACTGTATTGTTTCAATTGCAAATGAAATATGTTTTTTCCTGTTCTTTGCTTTATTGCAAATAAATGTATTTAGAAATAAATATTTCATAACAAAAGAATTTCCAGTCTACTTATTAAAAATATGATTGCATAGTTTTGCACAAAACACTGTCTTATCATTCCAGTTCCCTGCCAGATACAAGTGGAGAAAAGAGGGAGAGGCAAACACAAAAGCAAAGAGGGATGGAAATAAAAAACTTCCTGCAACTCCTGTACCAGCTTTCCTGAGTGGGCAATGGATTTTCATACAAAGCATTCCAAGAAGAAACTATATAGGGTAAGAGATATACAGCAAAACCCCACCATTGCACTTATGATACTTTGACCTCGGTTTATTCAATAACGTGAAAAATTACATTTTCTCCACATTACCAGAATGTATGAATAAGCAAAGGTAGGCTGTGAAGTCATATCTATTTAGTGAAATCACTGCCACATGAGTTCAACTATTTTTGATTGATGTGATCAGATACTTTTATTACTGTCAACCTTGATAAGCTCTCATTTTGGGCTATTTTCCTAACTCTAATTCCAGCTCTGAATTATATACCCAACTTTTACTGTTTATTGAAAGATCATTTTGTATGGTATTCAGTGTCTATGAGCTCTAAGAATGGTCATAGGAGCAGTGTCTAAGGATGCTATTTAAAATCCATTTGGCAAGGTGGTATAAAGCAAAGAGAAAAGGTAACACCTTTTCCAAGAGCTTAAATGGGTGAACATCTGAGAGGGATGTCAGCTCACTCTGAAATAGTTGCTGGATTATTACTTTGTTGCTAGAAACTCTTAAAAATGCACAGCCTCTCACAGGTATAACAACTTTGTACAATCTAACTGATGCTATCCTAAGTTATCTGTTGCAAATTCTTCATTTCTTGTGTTATCTGCATAAAATATCCATTGATTTATTTTGATTATTAAGAGGATAAACAAACAAGAAGAAACCAAAAAGACTCTATTTAAAACAATATATTTTCTCCCTTGGTCAGACTTAGGACCAGTATTTCATGAGGGCGTTCTTCCTCTGAAAGGACATTATTGCCACGTGTTTCCTTGGTGATGCGTATACTATGGCAATATCAATGAAAGCACTAGAAACATTGTATCTTATGCAACAAATAAATACAAGCTATAGAAACTGGAAATCTCTTGTAGTGCTGGGTCTACTTTTAGTATATATTTTATTTAGATATAAATAAACATACAATGTATATATATATATTTAAATATTTATATATTAAAATCATTATGAATTTTCTCTAAACATGTTCTCATAATTGACAGTGGAATTTGGGTGGGACTACTTCACTACACAGAATGAAAAAATGTAAAGACCTTGATAGTTTAAGGGCTATATGCCAGAAAAGGGCTAAAAAACTACACTGAACTTTACTCACCATGCTGAATATTGTGTGATGCAATGTTTGTATTTAGCACAAAGCATTCACTTAACGATATAGTTTGCAGCAGAGATCTTCAGGTCAAAAAAAAAGGCATATAAAAGAAAGATGGTCTTGTCTTGCATTCATATTGTATAATCTGGGGGGAAAAAAACCCCAAACCAGTTAAAGTCTACACCCCTTTGGCTTGGAAAAAGGAAACACAAAGACTTCAGCTAAAGTTTTCTCAAATGTATAAAGACATTTTTCACATCTCCATTTCAGTGGCCCAGGAAATCCAAGGAGATTTAGAGCTCCCAGGTAAACTTAAGACCTTTAGATACAATTGTCTGCACTGGAAATTATATTCTCTCACATTTTATTTTTCTTGTTGAAGCATTTAGAAGCTTATTTAGAGATGAGTTCTACTGTGATTGTTACTATCCAAGTATATAGAAAGACAAAACCTGAATTAAAAAAAATAAATATAAATACAGATGGGTCTGACAAATGAAAAATGTATTACATCCACGATACAAAATAGGAGCTTCGTTAGAGAGGATAAAGCAGGAATTGAAGAGCTTGAAGAATATGCATAACAGAACTAGAAAGATAATCCAATATTTTCTTAATATCAGTTACTGCTAATTCACAAAACCTTCAGAAGATAATGATTAAGCTACATATTTGAGACATTTGTGGCTTATGATTATAGGTTTATGTTACTGAAATGTGGAGAACTTCTATGACATGACACAGATTACATAGTACTGCTTTATGTCAACATGTATTGTTTGATTTTAAGTCTTTACCCTCTTTGCACAACAAAATTAAAAGACTGCAACCTTTTGATTACCCTGAAAATTTACAGCTTCCAGTAAGATGTACCTTTGTCTATTTCATTAAGACTAGTTAATTATTTAATTACTTTCAGCTGAAAATATTTTCAAGAAAAAAAATATGAAGCTGTGAGTAGACAGAGAGCTAAAATTTCATTATCTCATGAAATACAGAAGAATTATTTTCTTTCAGGGTTTTCTAGTCTGGAATACTAGTCCTTGGATTTTTTACCCGGCAAATACTAAAAAAAAATGCTTTAATTTGCCTCCTATTGCAAGTTCATGAAACGATCGTAGATGAAAGGTATTGCTTTGTTTTTGCCAATGTTTACAAATTGAACAGTATGTACTTTTCCTTACACAGGAAAGCACAAATGAAGGTAATTTTTAATCACATAATTGTGCTGTCATTGGCTTCCCTGTATTTATATAACGATTATATCATTATTCATGTCATGGTCTTAGGTTCAGAAGGAAGCAAATAAGCATGAAAATCACAGTAACATGTTTTGACGCACTGTTTTTAGGAAGAGTACATTTTGTTTTATTTGATCATGTGTAACAAATGTGTGGTTGGGTAGGCTTACTGATTATGTTGAATTTACAGGAAATGTGTTTACCTCCAACTCTCCTGAAATGAGCAAGAAACTGGACTTTCTACTACACTCCAGAGTTTGGCCAGTGCTACCTAACTAGGAAAAAAACCAATTGCTATACTTCAGCAACAGCCTTTCAATAATGCAATGTAAGAGTCATCATTTACTGTGGTAGTAGTGGGTGACCTTTTGGAATGTTCAGAATTTATGGTGTGAGTATTCTCTAACATAATATATTTTTATATTTTTCTTTCATTGTAAAAATTATGCCCTTTCAATGGTCTCAATGAAATCTCAAAGCAAGACAGTGGAATAAAAGTAAACATACTTCCTGAAGTTTAAGGGGTGAAGATCCAAAAAAAAAAAAAATCCACCCAATAAACGGGGCTCTATTCTCAACTTCTCCAAAATGGTGTCAAAATGCCTAATACTTGCCATTTCAAAGAAAATGGCTCGATTCCATTAACAAGGAAATATCCTAACTCACAAATATACACAGTGGGTAGTGTGTTAATAACACCATTATCAGCTGATAACACGGTGCAGTTAATGTAGCTCAGCATGAGTTGACTTTACCACAAACCATTGTTTCCTTTTAAAACAGCACGAGATCTTGAGAAAAACCTCTCAGCATCTCACTATGGGGACTTAATAAACATTAGTCACCACGGTGCTGAAACAGGGAGGAAAAAAAGGTACTTTATGTTTCTTCTGTTTCATGCTGTTCTATTCAACCTCGCTTAATTAATTAGTTCCTTTAAGCAATGTATCTGATCCTGGGCTCACTGACTCTTACATTATTATGGTGGACAGTTTTCTTTAAAAAAATCCTGAAAATTCACCTCAGCAAGTATCAGAACTCTTTAAGTGATACAAGGTTGCATTTCACAAATATAAAACTACCAAATAGGACCATCTGCATTGCATTTTAGTACTAAGATGTCAGTAAGAATGGATGGGAAGAGGAAATCCTTTTTGTGGAGCTGCATCTCTGAATCCACAGTGTCTTTATTCTGTTTGTATGTCCAAGTCATCCCTGGGTTGGATGTACAAACAACCATCCTTGGTTGTTGTTCCATGTTTCCTTGAGTCCTAGTTAAGTTCACATACTTGCAGCTGAGTTGTGTTTTAAGACAAAAAGAAATCTTTCTTGCTAAATAAATCCAAACAAGCTATTTGGTACAATGAATTTTCATTATATGGCAGAGTTGGAAAGCAAATGCATGTTAAAGATTAATAAGTGACCCACAATACAAATAAGGCTTGTTCCACGATCCACTAGACAATTGATTCCACTGGAAAATAGGGCTATGTTTGTGTAAATACTAGTTGTGGTCCAGATAAATATTTTCATCATATAAATCATGAGAAGCATAATGCTGTGCCTTCATTAACTTAATGGTTAACACAGAAGTATAAAATGAGGCATGTATTTGTAGTTTGTAATTGAGCTTTATTTTATCAGAAATTTGTTTAAGTTTATATTAGGATTTAATTCTACATACCATATTTCTTATTAGATGCAAGAGACCATGCAAAGATTCTGAAATTAATCTAGTGATTTATATCTATGCTGGCTGAATCACCATTCTATTCCTTTATCATCCCACATCCATCTTCCTCTAGATTGTTTCCCTTTTTATGAAATTGGTAGCTATTTTTACAGTTGATCTAACTGAGTAGTAAGAAAGGATTTTCCTAAGTAGTTGATACCTCTTTGTCTTTTTTAATTATTGGAAAGACTTTATTTAGTAAACAAATATTACATTATTACATTACAAATATTACAATATTACAATATTACATTATTCTGCAGGGGAAAATAAAAGGACATATTGTACTTATTTGAAAATTACTTCATAAAAGAGTAGAGAAAACTTTTCAGCCTTTGAGATATGATAAGATCAATTAATTGTCCTAAAATGAATCTGCTCACTGCTGAAAGGAAGCAAAGTTCAAGACATTTTAGTTGCTTCTATATAGGTTTAGTTGCTTTAAGTAAGGATTGAAAGCAGAAAGTGTGTTCCTCTATCTCAACAGAATTTTCTAATGGGTTAAAATTGCAAGATGTCAAGAGAATATTTATCAGCTTTAGATGAGAAGTTATTTCATTTACAAATTGTGACCATATGTGAACTCGTAACAGTTCTAGGGATGTCTGTTCATCTGTAGATATGCAAAGTAAGATGAGGGATATGGAAAACAAATGGACCTTAAAAAACACACTCCAGTGCCTAAAGTAAAATTTAGGTAGATTTTTTTGATTGAGAGTTGAGGGGAACAAATGGGTCTTTACTGAACTACTTGAGCTTCTAAGAGATTGAACTTCTAAGCTATACCAAAATAAAATGTTGCTCAAAAGCAACTTTTTTTTTCACAGGGCTAAACTGTACTTTTCAGCAACAAACCCATGCATTTCATTTGGGTTCAAAAACTAAGTATCAAATATTTTATGCTGACTTAATGGATAAATTTTCAATTACCATTCAATCAGAGCTTATCCTGGCTAAACTACGGATATTAACAGCACCTGTATTCCTAAAAGAATATAACTTGCCAATCTAACTGGCATTTGCTTGTTTAATAAAGTTATTTTTCACAACTAGAAGATTTTGTAAGCCACAGAGACTGTCACTCTAGCTGCCTCCGCACAAGGTGGAAGTGTTCATGGTGTACATGTTCACCTGGAGTCAGTTGTACGTACCTATGTGCCATTTCAGTAGGTCAGATGTTAGCCAACTCTGGCAGAAATCCTGTGGGTGGGTTGACAGAACCCTCGAGACTATATTTGCATATCCTGATGAGTTCTATACATACATATATATATATGGTATGTTGTCTGTTTGGGACTGTGATAAATGTGTACAAGCATGATTTACCCTGGTTAAGACAGAGAAGAGGAATCTGAGCTGCATGACTCTATGCAGCTGTTTCAGAATGTTCTGGCTAAAAGAATAATCATATATTCCTAGAAAACCTGGCAATAATTTTACTGAATTTAGGAATGTGAGGAGTTTGATCCATCATCTTTTTCAAAAGTGTCAAATTCACATCTAATCATTGAACTTTTCATGTGTTTTTTTCCTGTGATTACAAACCACATGTTATGTTCAAGAGAGTTTTTTATTTGGTTTTCAGAATAAAAAACATTCAAACAAGGGAATTCCTTTATGTGAATCTTTCCTTTGTTCTAACTCAACTTAAAAGGGTGAAAATAAAGCAGAAAAGAAAATGAAAATGTTTCTGAATGGTGAAAGCAATACCTATGACTTAATGTACTTTGTCACCTAGCCAGCTGTTCTGTCAAAGCCTTTTCCCTCCCCTTCCACAGGTCTTTCCGTATTTCAGCAATATTCATCCTAGGCGAGAAACGGCAGCATCAATGCTAGTCTGCAGTCAAATTCAAGATAATCATATGATGAGAATGTGTCTGCCTTTGGATAGACAGCTGATCCTAAAAGAAGTATGCAACCAGATTTCTGCCCTCCCCGTTTCAGGGATGCCTCACTTGGGTCTTTATATGCAGGTGGTCATTTTCTAGCAGCTTTTGTTGCAATTTTATTTGGTATTTGTTGAAATTAACCAATTGGTTCAGAAAGTTATTAAAAACAGACATTAAATAAAATTCTTTAGTTAACAGGTTAAGAAAATACCTTCTGCTTTGCACAGGATGTCACACCCCTGTGAAGCTGGGAATGATTTTTACAGGTGATATGCATAAGAATAACAATTTTTGAGGATATGGGAAAACTATGAAAGATGTTTAAGCATATTGGCAGCAGCAGGTGACATTATAATAAAGATTAAAGCCATATCTGGTTTTACAAAAAAAGTGAATTGTGAAATATTTTTCACTGCTGTCATTATTGTTGTTTTGAAATGCAAATATATCATGATTCATTACAGCAGTCTTTAGAATTAGGATTTTATTCAGCTGGAAAAAATAAGATGTTTGAATTACTATAGTAGGTTTAATCATTTACAGTTGCTATATGGTGTATTAGTTTAATATTTAATACAAGTTTTGAGAAAAATAAAAGCTCTAGACAGACTAAATTGCATTTGCTATCAGTGAAAAGAGTAACTTACAACAAAGTATAACTTATGGATGATCTACAAGTTATAAATTGCTCTACTTCTCCATCAGATTATAACTTTGGTTCTCATGTCAGGCACTGCAGGGGAACAGTTTTCTTCACAGAGGGATGGGAGGAGAAGAATGTTCTCCAGCAGGAAAAGCCCACTGAAAAATGGAATTGGGGTCATATTACATACACATACAGAGAGATTTCTTAGTCCATTCTGCTGTGTATATTATACATCACTTTCCTTATTAAGATTACTCTGCCATTTAACTCGTACATCGGTCTTCAACACTTGCAAACTCACCTTGAGTAGTAAATTCTGGGAATGATTACTTATTCTATGATTCTGCTTCAGAAGTAAATGCACTTTTATAGGACAAGTAGTTTCCCAAGATGAGACAACAGACAACATCTAACAGCATTCTTCTTATGCAGAAACACATAGTTCAAAACCAAGACTAATAAGGTTGCTTTTGGACCTCCATTTATAAATTGCTCTTGCTAGTAGGATATGCAATAAGACCTATAGCAAAAAAGAAGGTTATATATGAACTACATAGTTTTTTCCAACTTCTCAGAATTTTGATAATAATCTGTTTCTTTAGTTTTAGCAGAAGGAATCTGATTTCATTCCCATTTTTGATTCCTCTTATAGTCTTTCTCAGAACAGCTATGTACTAGAAACTAGAATTTTTCCCCAGATTTGTTTTGCTTACATTTTCCACATAAATAAATATAAAAATATAAACCATAATATATAACTTCAACCAAGAAGCATTTTAGGTTACTACTTGCTTTGCTAAGTGTGAGGATATCCCTCATGATGCATTGAACATAAGTAAGTATGGCTGTCACCTAAGCAATTGCTACTCAATACGAATGTGGTGTAACTGTGGCTCTTTGTTTTCTGTCCTGTCAATAGATCAGGATAGAGATATAACGTTAGCCTTTTAAATTAATTAATATGAGCCATCGATATGCCCTAGAGGGATTGTTATTTTCTTTAATTATTTCTAAAATATGGGGTTTTTTCACTATAGTTAAATAAGAATTCAGAACTTTTTAACTTAAAATAGATTATCAACACAGCTAGAACGTTAACTGAAGAGTAATGAATAATTTTTGAAAGAAAAGCAACAAAAATCTATATGGGCTACGAAATACCAAATACAAAAGACTCAAAAACTCTTTTTTTGCTTTGTTTTCAACTACTTTTTTATAGATCTTTAGACAGTATCAAAACTGTGGAGAAAATACTATCACGAGCCTATGGATTATTTGAAGTTCCTACATCATTACAGTTCTATGAGATGAAAGTTAAAGTTATAAATTTAGGGATTTTTGCTGTCTACAATTGTATCAATGGAGGATGTATGTTAATTGCACATGAAGATCCTTAGAGCATTAAGATTAACTGATCAAATAGAATAATGCTTCAGTTGAAACCTCTTTTCTCATCTAGATCTACTACAGTTTATAAAAAATATTATGTGTAAAAATAAAATTACCACATATAGGAGAAACAGTATCATGACCCATCAAGTTCATTAATGCACCACCATGTTACTGGATTTCTAAGATGTCAAGATGGACTCCATGGTTTTCATCCTAAAATGTCTTGATCTATTAGAACTACTGCACATACATTGATCTGTGGATGTTGCACATCATCTTGTTTGAACTAGATTTTAATTTTTCTTTTTAATTTGAAGGGAAAATGATCACCCTCTCTTAAAACTGAGAGGAATCTAAAGGAAAAAAAAAATCAACATTAATGCTTTTCTGCATGTTGGATAGTAGATACCTAGCCAAATATTGATACTGCTGGTTGTACCACATTGTAAGTAACCTGCAACTATGATATTTTATTAAATATGTAAGTTCTGATTAGATCTGTACATATAAACGATGACATACAGGAGACTTGCTGAGTCAGGTCTCTTCAAGGACAAAGCCATTTAAGGTTTTATTACACAAATCCAGCAAGAAAACTTATCACATAGACGTTTAGTTTTTTCCTTTAATATAGTTCTTCCTGAAATGATATACATATATCGCTCGCCTGCCCCAGGATATGTCCTGCCGGCCCGCGCCCCTCTTTGGCTCTGATTTAGGCAGTCTCCGATCCTCCTGGAGAGGAGAGCACAGGGACGCCTTGGAGCTGCGGCACTGCAGGGGTTTCGGCGGCCCCGGGGTAAGGCGGCTCGAACGGCAACTTTGTGTTCCGTTCACTGCATGGCGGGAGGCGCTCGGCTTTTCTCAGGGAGGCAGAGAAAGGCACAAGAAGGCTGCTTTCGTGCTATTCCGAGCAGCTTTTAATCTGCTTGAAAGCGAGCTCAGAAAGAGCCTTTTACAAGTCAAAGATACAGTTTTATATTCCGCGGCATAGGCGGGGCGCCGGTGGCTTCTGGCCACTCCGAGGTGTGTGCGGGCATGGCTGAGCGAGGAGAGCCAGCCAGAGAGCCCCGCTGGCCCCACGCCTGCGCACCGAGGGGAAGCCCCGCCTCGGCGCAGCTCCCGCTCCCCGTTTGTCCCCGCTCCCCGCGGCCGCCGCCGCCCACATACATATTATCTATTTAACTTGTTACAAAAGATATATTTCATAATTTTATGATAATACAGTTAATAAAATTTGCTAATCATTCAGTGAGTATCTTTGATGATGGAAAGAATTGCTTCCTTCTTATGCTAAGCATTTGACTCCTTCATAAATATTGAGCTATTTCCTGGCACCAATAAGTAGCAAGGCAGACTTCCATATAATGACACACTACGGGCAAGTCTAAACTGCAGTGTGCTAATTTTGAAGTAAGCACTATTGTGGCATGAAGGAAATGTTTTGTTTAGTGATCAGGTTCAAACTATAGAATTGTGTTGCCTTGCTTGCTTATATTTGCCCTAGCCATGATACAGGTACAATGAAAAGAACAGACTTGCAGGCTTTAAGCATTATTACAATAATCAGTAATTATATTCGAAAATCTCACTACCTTCCTGATCACGCACTAGTATAACATTATTTTCTGCAGTCTTTCTCCAACATGTTAAAGATCATCAGAAATGAAAAAACCTGACACTTTCAATGCATGTCTTTCCAAGTTCCTCTTCATATTTATATGTTCCCTCTCTCTACATTTATTACTTGAACTGTGTCTGCAGAGTTAACTCCTGTTCCAGAAGTTTTCTACACTTTAATCTTACCTGCGCATTCTATTTCACTATGACTTCTTGTCTTATGTTACCAATATTCCAGTCATGGCATTGCATTAAATATATTTTTCTTCATTTAACTACTTTTAACATCTCACTTAAGTGTTGCCCAAAGTCTCTGAAAGCAATGGTAAAGGCTTCCATTGAACTTTAGCTTTGTTGTATCAATAAAAAGCTAATTAAAAAAAAAAAAAATAGCATGCTCTTCTACTTTGTAAGTGTACAAGCTACTATGTAAATTTACATTCAAAATATTATATAAGAAATTTATTGTTAAAGTCAGTGCTGCTGTTATCACTAGTGAAATACCATCTGCCAAGATGTAGCATACCTAATGAGTCCATTACACAACTTTCATCTATGCCTTCTCACAAGAAATTGCATTTTTTAATGTATATTCTGATTACATTGTTTATTAATCTCTGTGTATGCTTGATGTACTTTCTAATAAATTTAAAGCTGATTTTACACACTGCACTGCTTGGAATAGTAAACTGGCCTTTTATTTTGTTTTATATTTTTTATATTAGTGTCAAGTATAAAGTAGCTCAAAATGAATATGACCAACTATGAAAAAATACAGGGTAAAAGTGATGAAAGCAGTAGGATATCCTTAGTTTCACACTTCTTGTCCAAACAATCTCATAATTTCCAGAAAATCCCACCAACTGGCTTTTAGTAATCCATTTTAGAACAAACCTAGTCTCAAGGCTGTTTTTAGTACTGTGCCTGAAAGATATAATCATCAGACTCTGATGACAAACAACATATAAGTTAAAAGCAGACAAACCAAAATAATTCAGGAAATACCTGTCTATAAAAGATACCAATGAACTAAAGAAGTTGCTAGTAGCATTTTACCAGCATAGTTACTAAGCCAAACATGTTTCAAGATTTATATCAGCAGCCACCACAACCAAAAACTTATCTACAGAAAACCATCTTTTTAATTGATAAGAAAATTGTAACTACACCAATCGTATGAAACAGACTGGTTCTTCAGTAAGTTAGGTCTGGTAAAGCAAATATAGCTATATGTCCAAAAGCAAAGAAGTCATTCTGCATCACTTACTAAAAAAAGAGTCAGTCTTTGATGAATATTTTTGACTTAATAAAATGGGTTTTATTTGACTAAAATACCTCTCTCTTAAAATGAGGAATTGATATGACTTTGCATAAGAATACTAGTTTTTATGGAGAAACAAAGAGCAGAACTCCATCTACCTCTCTTTTCCCTTGTAATCATAAAAAACAACAAATTTAGGCATATGCCTTCAGACATCAGTGGAGATGGCCTCTGTCTCTAGTGTACACTAAAAGGGAAATTTAAAAGATTTCTTTGCCCTAACCTGGAAGTAATTTCCTATTTGCAGTAATTGTCTGTCTTCCCTTTTTGTTTGAAATACACGCTTGCTTTTGCAAAAAGTAATGTATTCTATGTGTTAATACTCATGGAGAACAAAATACATTATTATTATCAGTAGATAAGTTAATTATTTTGCTTTTTTCTCCAGGTATCTAAATTCTTATGGCTGTTTTATATTTGTATTTCTAGTTGTATGTGCCACTGTGCCTTCAGAGGAAACACACACAACCTGTGAACATGTTTTTGAATGGGGTAATGCAATGTGAAATCTTATGATCCAGAAATAGTTCCCTGAGACCATCTTCCTGCCTTTTGACAGTTCTTATTTAGAGAGGTGAGAACACTTAAATAAAAACTACCTTCTGACCTCTAGCATTAAGTTGAATTTCTTCTTAAGTGCTTGTGTTTCATTCAGTTAATTGTTTTCTGCTAACATGAGTGAGATCAAATTACTTTCACATTCCCCAAAATAAAATGTCTCCACATAAAAGAAAACTTGCATGGTGGATGAAAGGTCTGTTGAATTTCCATAGAGTTACAAAGCTCAGCAGAAACTATTCACTGAGTTTGCAGAAAAAGAAAAATCATTCCTACAGTTGCAAGTTTCTGAAGTAAAAACTTCCCAGCAAATAGTGAGAACCAAGCCTGCAGGAACAAACAAGCAGATTGCTAAACTTGTAACCATGTTATTTAATAAATCTGTTAAAGCAACTTGTTACTTCAGACAGCTGCTTATGTGGAGTAGGACTGCATATGTGGATGAGATCACACAATTCACACAACCTAAAATCTCCTCAGTTCACACTACGTAAAATCTCCTGAGTGTAGTAAAATGATTGAGTCATGTAGCACTTTCACTTCTCTAGGAGGCTGTATTTATCAAAGTAGTTCAGCTTTAGTAACTGAGAAAGCAGTGTGGTCTAAGATAGTGTCACTACAACTCTGATACTTGGAACCACCTTACTATCTCATTGGCTCACTACCTCTCCTCAGAGATACTGACATGTCATACTAGGTGAAGGGTAGACTGATAAACTTCAGGAAGGACTATTTATCTTATAAGACAGTGCTGCCACAGTACTGTCCTGAAGCTTAATAAAACCTTATTGTTCCTCATTTATCCCAGAGTTGCTACTATATCCTCTTTCACACATTATTTATTAGCTTCACAAAATGAGTATTTTTAGTCTTCTTTTGCATAATATACTATCCATTCTCCTGGGCACCTTATTAATTATCATAGCTCATGGTATCAAGTTTGTCTGTCTCAAACATGTAAAAATATCTGGCCAATGTTTCAAGCCCCTGTCTTACAACTTCTCATTTGAGCAGATCCAGCTGCTTCAGGTGTTTTTTGGTTTTCAGAAAAAGAATAGACATGTTTTCCTTCTTTCTTCTGCATGTGCTGGGCTGGAAAGAAAATGTAGCAGAGTTATAAATTAGAAACTGTATTAAGTAATCAAGAAATACAGCATACATTCAACATCAAAACAGTTCTTGTTTATTACCTTTATTTTGATAAAGAAAAAAATAATAAAAATAATAAAGGTCTTATAGAGTGATTCACCATATAATTTGCAGGTCAAACATCCAACCAGCAAAAAAAAGAAAATGTAGTGCTATCCATAGCTGTTAAAAAAAAATTAGATACACAAATATGAACTACAGGTAGGGTTGCATCTCTGTGGTGTACTTAAGTGGGTAGATGATACCTATAAATACATACTTACAGAGTAAAAGTGTTTTTCCGTGTAATATCATTTGGGAAAGAAGCATCTGGCTTTTTTTTTCTTTGTTTTAATCTGTGATTGCCTATAGAATTTACCTAATTAAATTTTACTAAAGAATCAGTTTATCATGTCTTGGTATTATAAATTATGCTGTCTGTACTTTAGTTTCATTTTAGTTGATAGCCCATTTACATGACCTATAGCTGCTAACAACTCCTGTATTTCCATTTGTATTTCTACAGTAACACTATCTGTATCTCTTTTTGCAAGGTGCTTTGTGATAGTCTTTGACAATTCTCCTGGCAGCTATAGCTCCCCATGTGACAGGCACAACATGTTCTGCAGGTCTGACTGGCTTCTATTCATATTTGGGTCTAAACAATTGAGAAGCCAATCACATATTCAGGGAAGAGGGGTCATGTTTTACATTTCAGAATGTCTAAATAAACATGTTGGGAATGTTTTATGAATGAAACAGTCTATTTTTTTTTAGAAACACACTGATTTAATATATTAAATACTGTTTTTAAAAAGTCTACTATTTTAAGGATGCAGAAAGTAAAAAATTAATACAAAATCTGTTGTGCGTTCATTTTTCTCATAGGCTTGCAACACAAATGGAACTTTTGGTTCTAACAGAGTCCTTTGATGTGAATTTTTCCTTAGATTAATTCCAACTTGTTTTTTTCATCCTTTGCAGTGAATATGCTAATAGAATCTACTGAATACAGCTCTTTTTGTAAGTTTCTGCATTTTTCCTTTACTGTAAGCTGTAAATCAATAGCAACTGATTCCTGGGGCCAAATATGTTGACAGCAGCTTAATCAACTTGTGTCCATGTTACTTTCAATGTCACCTCTAGCCACAAGGCAGTAAATTCTTTCAGAGCATTTTTCTTTGAACTGTTTCGCTATATTTTCTCTGTTTGTTTTAGAACATAATTCTGGCCCTTTCCCTCACAAAGCGCTTTTAGTCAGCAGTTTTAGAGAGTGCCTCTTTCCTCCCAGCCCTACTTGTCTTCATGTATTTCCTTTATACTTCCCCCCCTAAGAATTTGTCAAGTCCTTTTCAGCAAGATTAGTATGCTTGATATTAATAGACATTTTATGTTTGCAAAAACTAAGACTGAGGTAAAGTACTCCCTGTTTGTGCTAGATGTGTCTATCTGTGTCAGATATCTGTCTAAATTCCAGTCACAATTTATCAAAAATACAACATGAAGTAAATTTGGTAAAATCATCAATTGGAAATATTACTTTGAAGAAGAAGTTATGAAAGAAGAGAAATAAATAAATAGAAATATTCTGTCTTCACAAAGATAAACATCTAGTAAGTCTTTCCTTTGTTAAGTCATATTATTGTTTGTAATGAATAGTCTAGAAATATTTTTTGTATCACCAGGTCATCAATAGCATCTTCTGAACATCCTAATTTGAAAGCTTAACTGTAACAGGTTAATGAACACAATTATTAAAAAGTATATTTCCCTAACAAAATATTTTAATCAGTCCCCTGAACAACTGGATGTAACAGGGAAAAGACCCCATCAATTCCTCAGCAAACAGGAGTGCCATTATCTTAAATCTGTAAGATTATTTATTAATATAATTGCAGAATATGGAAGTGATATGATTGTAATGGTTTCATAAAGCCCTACATGTATCCATGCCAGCCAAGAGTCATCCTTACGGTCACTATGCTAGGTTTAGTCCCTAAAACTCACTAAAAAAATATGGTTTTTCTCTGGCAATTCAACAGAAGTGTCTGTCTTAGAAAGGAACTTGTAAGCAGGAGCCTCTCATACGTCAAATAGTAAAGTCTACCTTTGACATTATTGTTCAAGAAGATCCATAATATGTGGCTTAGCCTTTTTTTCTTTAAACCTTTTTTTTTTAAAAACAAAACTAAATCCTTGTCACAGGTGGGAGAAAGTCAAAAACCTGTAGTGAATATGGGTACTAGATTAGTTTCAGATTTTATAAGACAGTAAATTCTGAAACTCGACTATTCTACTAGGCTGTTCACCTTCCTAGATGGGATCTAGCCTTCTCTTCCCCAAGTGAAGAGACTGTTTTCAGTCAGGCAAAAAGTCATGTTGGCTTCTGTTGGGGCACCTGTTGGGATTTACTAGTCCCAGGTGTTACTAGTTAAGCTCTGGGATATATCCAGACAAATCTCCCTGCTTGTATAGATCTTCCACCACTTCCCAGACTTTTTCTTCAACTGAGTCATTACCTCTTTTCATGGACATTAGGTTAGATTTTTCTCTGTCTAAATAATGTATGTGCAAAATCTATGAACCTCCTTCTAACTGACAATTTTGTCTCATTTTTTGTTATTTGGAGGGTCCAGGACGTTTTTCCTTAGCTTACATTTTACCCAAAATATATAGCCAGCCTAAACCAATTGTAGCTAGCAAGAAGGCTTCTGCTTGAGAAATCAGAAGTTCAATTTTGAACATTTACACACACAATTACCCGGTCCTGTCAGTGTTCACAATTTGAGTTATTTTTTGCCTACTACAACCTCCAAGCAATTTGTTAATTTTGCATGTGAGGTTCAGGTGTATGCAGTTACTAAATTCACCTAACACTTAGACAGATATAATTTTCTGATTTGACTTAAAGTGTCAAAAATTAGGAATTTATTTTAAGTGGTAACCTACTTCTTTTTGATCACTCCAGTTTACAATCCCAGCATGTAACCTGAGTCATCTTAAAATAGAAGCTGAAAGCAAACAAGTAAAATTAGTAGCTCAGGAACCAAGACCTTTTCCTGAAATGTGCCCTTTGTCCAGTTCAGTCTATTTATTTAAACCTGTTTCTTCCACACCTAACACAAGTACAGGAGCCGTGTGTTCTCTGCCAGTGTTTCCTGAAAATTGCTTTAAAGATGTTTTTCTGACTAGATTTCCATTTCAATGCACTGAGAAAGCAACCATTTCTCAAGGTTTATTTTTTTAAAATATACCTCTCCTGAATATGGGCTGGAAAAAACTGCTGCAATACACAGTAATTCTAGATATTGTCACACAGGTGCTGTATTTGGGAAGGCGCAGAAAAATTATGTGTATAGAAAATAATATGTAAACAAAAATATATTCTCTTGCATAAGGGAAAGTCAATTTCATTTTGCTCAAGGAGAAAGTCTTTGAGGTCAGAGCCATTGCCTATTCTTTCTGAGAGTTTTATCTTTTTAATCTTAAACCGCAAGAAGTTACTGGTTTAATTTCTTTAATTCAGCCGGAAGAAGAGAAGGCTCAGGGGATCTCATCAATGTATACAAATGATGGGAGAGTGTAAAGTGTGTGGTGGGTGCTTGGTTACCAGAACCTCAAACAGCTGCTCTCTTGCTACCTCTTTTTAATGGGGCAAAGGAAGAAAATAAGATGTAACAGGTCATGGACTGAGACAAAGACAATTTAAAAGGAGAAGCACATAGAAACAAATATAAAAAAGAATTTTATTCACTACTTTCCCTCAACACAAGATACCCATCCACTTCTTAGGATATAAAGGCTTCAACATGAGTAGCAGTTTCTTGGAAACACAAATAGCATAACCACAAAAGTCTCTGTACCCTCCCCTTTTCTCTCAACTGTTGGGGTGT
>VZTE01007210.1:0-28419 GCA_013397775.1 Eulacestoma nigropectus
CCAGAGCACACCCCAACAATAATTTATCTTATGTTTTGTTCAGCTGTCTGCGCATTCTGGAAATGTGCACCTCAAGTGAGATGGAAGTGAACATGAAATAAGGAGGGTTCCCCCCACTCTTCAGTTTGTTTGAAAGCACAGAAACCATATCTCTCCTTGGCCACAACAGAACAAATGCTAGACATCAACATTTTTTATGCCAGACGCACAAGCAGAAAAACAAGCTCCATTCTCTTTGTAGATTTCTTTGCTTCTATTAGTGTTCATCTGATCACAGACTCCCAGAATGCTTTGGGTTGGAAGGGACCTCAAAGCTCATCTCATTCCAACTCCTGCCATGGGCAGGGACAACTTCCATATCCCAGGTTGCTCCAAGACCCATCCAACCTGGCCTTGGACACTTCCAGGGATCTAGAGGCAGCCACAGCTTCTGTGGGCACCTTGTGACAAGGCCTCCCCACCCTCACAGGGAAGAATACCTTCCTAATATGTAATCCTACCCTCTGACAGTTATAGCCCTTATTATTCAGTTATATCCCATATTGTGATTTGCTTTCTGAGCTGTTTGGGAATCTCAAATTGCTAATTACAGCATTTTCATGCAAATATTACTTCTTACCTACCCACAATATGTAGAATTCCCAGAAACCAGATGAGATATACTATCATGTCTTTAAAGTGTTTGGCTTCTAGTGATTAAAAAAACAAATATTGTGGTCCTTATAAAACAAACCCCAAATTGTCACATTACTAATTAAAAGCTTTTGTCCATGGCCCTTAATAATATGATAATTTATTTAAAACAGATACTGTCCTGAAAGAGACCCACTTAAAATTATTAAAAAGATATAGTGTTTATTTTTGCTGTCCATAAAACAAGCAATGGCTTTTGAATACGCAGACTCTTCAGATGTAATTAACATGATTGGCTTCTACTGGAATACAATCTTCTACGTTTAAGGGAGTTGAACACAAAAACTAATCAGGTCGATTCAATATGCTTCTGAAAAAACATCAGCTGTCAGTGCAACTGACAATAATGTTGGTACTAATCCCCTTTTCTGAGAAAATAATTTAAATTTTCCTCAGTAAAGTAGGAAACCTCAAGAGCATGGAGTCAACCAGGGCTGATAAATGTGGGACAATTAACAAGGAAGAAATATAAAAACATGTGTCCATTTATAGTAACAATAAACATGTAGTTTAATTAACTTGAAGGTTTTCAATAAGTGTTATGGACAATTATTTGACCATCACAGCATGGGCCTCATCAATCCAGTTCAAGATGCACAATTCCACCAAAAGACCTGCAAATATCTAACCTTAAGGAAAAGATAGAACGCAGCTAAATGTGTTACGACATCAATAATTAAACCAAGCAGATTTAATCACTAAGCTCAAAAATCAATATCTATAAACTGTTGAATGCTTAAATGTGTACATTTTTCTTTTCTAGGGGTTAAAATCCCTCCAGCCACCTCAAAATACTACTTCTGTCTTTTCTGTGCAACCCCTCCTACTTCTACATTACAGTAGAAAGGGAAATTCTAAAATCACAGGCCAAAAAAGGTGAAAATGAAACTTTTGTTATAATAAAGACTCAGATTCAGATAGCGCTGTCATGCCAGTTTGACTGAAAAATTTGTCTTTGAGTGATAACATGAGGCTATGATATAATGAAACAACTGTAAAAATTCAATTTGTGGTGTTGGAAACATTTCTTTAATTCTATGTTTGCTTTTAATACATCAGGGTTATAGTGTATGTAGTATGCTGGATGTAGAGAAGAATTCCAAGTAGTCTTAAAGCCACTAGCAAATATCTGTGGGTTCTTATCAAGGTGATCATAAGTTTTGAAAACAAACAAACAAAAAAAGCAAAACATCCTACCTTTAAAAATTAGAAGAGAAGAAAAAGACAGGATTCCCAAGCTTTAGCATGCACAAGCCTTTTAATGCTGATTCACATAATGTGCACGCTGCAAAAACAGGGTGCAAACCAGCCCAGAAATCACAATTCTAGCAGTTCCTACTAGCTAACTGCCAGGTAATCCACAGAAGCCTATTAGGCATTTCCAATTTTCAGTAATTTCATGACTAGCTTAGATAAAGCAATAGAATATACCTCATATAATTTTCAAATCACTTCTAACTGTAGGGGCTGCAAGCTCTTTGGCAATCAGTATTGTAACTCATATTTGTCTTATACTGTCACACAAACACAAAAAAAGTCAAGAAAAAGAAAGGCAAGATGTTATTCTTCAGCAAATATAATCAACTGTGCTAAAATCAGAATGGGATAATGGGTACAGGAGGAATCTTAGGGATGAAGCAGACTAAAAGATAAGGCTGAGTGACATGTTTTTAAGCATTCAACCTTCAAAATTATCAAGCAAAGAAAATCCTACTAATGGGCACAAAGAGAAATATTATTTATATTACAGGAAAAGTATCTCCCTGCCCAATAGTTGTGAAATCTTGGATGACGAATACCTCAAGGTTTTGGTGCTGCACTTTCGAGATACACTGCAAAACTGTGAGATTGTTCAGGAGAGAACAAAAACAAATTCTGGAGTGGGGTATAAACAAGCAAAGAAATCTTTTTTCAGTGAGACTACAAACATTACAACTATTCCATTTTGCAAAGCATTTTTAACATGGGGGTGAAAAGACCTGCTGTTCCAACTGCTGACCCTCAGAATGAAATTCTGATACTGTTCACATTACTAGTTGAAGAAGACTTCCTCCCTGCCTCTTCCAAAATGTATTCTACATTACAAGATACAGAAAAATGCCCCAATTTAAAAAAAAAAAGGAAAAAAGAGAGCCAGATATTTGGAATTATAGGAGATTTTGTATTGTTTGAATAAAAACAATGAAAGAATCTGGTAAAGCTTGAATCATCAGCAAGAGTTTTTAAATACTAAATAAAAGTTTTGATTCACCCCCATCCTTTACTAAAATACAGACAAAATGGACATTTTAGTAGTGTGCATGGTTTTACTTTGTAAGAACTGTGGTACATTTTTTTGCATGTGAAGGTGCCAAAATTCTCATTCCCTAGCTGATGGACATATTTCTTTGTTAGCTGAAAAAAGTTTAAAACATACTATAAATCCCCAAATAAATCTGTTGACAGTCTGAAGCAAAGCAGAAAGGATGGTTTAATCTTCAGTTCCTGCTACGTGGAAGAAGACTTAACAACTAAATTCCAGAAAAGGACATCAAGATTGCTATTAAGAAATTTCTGTGAGAAGAGTGATTATGTACTGGAAAAGATAGCTAAGAAAACTGGTCGTCAATGCTGCTTTTAAAAATACATTAATCAGGGACAGTTTAAGACATAATTGGCCTACTGAGGTTGGGATATTGGTGAGATGTCCTCTAGCAATCCTCTCAGTTTTCCCTGTATGATTCGAATGTTTACATTTTTTGAACAGTGATGCACACAAAAACAGGTAGCAGCTCTCCAACAGCCTCAACAAATGCAAAAAACCCAGAGGGAAATACCACTCAGAGATCAAATATGGGCACATCAGGAAATACCAAGGAGTTGATAAGCACTGCTGGCACCATAAGCAAATACTCCTGTAGTGCATTCTTTACATAAAACTGGTTCCACATTCGTACCAATGCTACGTGCCTCTGCCACTTGTACTTAAGGCTTTTAAGATCTTTGTAATTCGAGGCCAGAGAAATCCACTTTCACCCCGGTTCCTCTGGTGTAACAGTGACACCCAGTGACAAGTTTACACTTTAACTTTCTGTGAGCATCCAGAAAAGAGAAAAGGCAAAATGACTTTGTCTGTCAGTTACAAATGTCTTCTGTGTGCTTCCTGTGAGAGACCAGGAAGGAGCTCAGCCTGGGAAGAAAATGCTCTGCTTCATTCTCTGCATAACTAAGAGTTCAGCAGCAATCCCTTCCTCAGCACCAGCTCTTTGTGCTGAGCTGACATAGCCTAGTAAGAAATAAAAAACATGCATAGAATAATTACTGCTAACCCAAGAAAGCTATTACCTATCAATAATATTAACAAGGCTTGATAATTCAGAAGTATTTTATGAAGAGCTCAGCTAAATACGGCCCTGCACTCTATACAATTCAAATAGATAATATAATCAGGAACTGAATATGTCTCAATGTAGAAGCATTCATACCTAAATCTAAATTTGATACTTCCTTTACCCATGTAAGTACCATCCCACATTTTCATGATAATTCCTTACTATAATTGGAAACAGTCATCTTGAGAACCTGGCAAAACAAAAGCCTGATCTGCAACTGCACCATATTATAAACCAATAACACACAATGTTATTGTATTTTTACTGCCGTTTTGAAGCTTTCCGTTTCGGAATCGTCTTACTTGAAATTACTGGTTAGGTAATTCAGATTATTTGGATGAACAATTCCAGAACTATAGGTTGCCTGCAGCCTTTAATTTGTCTTAAATGACTGGTCACCACAGTTAAAAAGTTAACCAAGCACAACCACTTCTCATTAACCAAATTCAGAAAAATTTTGATCTTGAATTTGTTTTGTGAGTTCTTTCCATATCACGTTGCTAATAGATCTGTGTGATCCCACTCACTGTGTCTTCCTTGAGAGCTCATAGGAACAGGTCTTCCACAGCATGGCAGAGGGCCAGAGAAACTGTCATGGCAGAATACAGAAAAGCAGTTCCTCTTTTTCTCCATAATTAGCAAAAGTTAGTCTTCTAGATGTCACTTTACTTCTGAGACCTATACTAGTGCTTTCTAGTGCCTTGCAAATTTCTTACTTTGTGAAAAATCTTTGCAGAACTGTGCCTTGAATGCCTGCCTGTAAGGTCAATATAATTATTCCTTCTTGATCTTTGATAAATTATAAGGCAAAGGTAACAGACAGAGTAACAACACCTGCTAGAACATTATTTTCAAGATGATATTACTAAAAATTCAATTAATGTAGTACTCACAAAGAAAAAATTAAAGAGGAAGGGAAAATTCCAGAAAAATTCTGATAGTACAGAGGCTAGCAAAAACAGGAAGTTCAAAGCCAAGTATGGTAAAACCACAGAGACTTGAATCTCTATGTTTTGTTAGTGGTGATCGATTTGGAACAGGTTTACCAGTAATACTGTGCAATCTACATCTGTAGAGATCCTCAAAACCTGACTGGATGCAGTTCCTGGGCAACTTAGGTGACCCTGCTTGAGCAAGAGGCTGGGATAGACAATCTTAAGAAGACCCTTCCAACCTAAATGATTCAGTGAATCCTTTAAAACTCAGTGGTCTATTTGAGCTTTAAATGAATGATGAATACCAAAGACGTCAATACCAAAAGGAAAGGAATATCCTACCTAACCTTGTGCAAGTCTTACAAAGCCCAAGTTGTAGTGCTTTGACTGAGTTGGAGAACAGAAACTATTTTGACTTTAGAGCAACCGAACAGACAAGGGCTCTAATTCAGATAGGGGTGACTGGAAAGAATTGGACCAAGGCCAATAAATGGCTAGAACTTGCTGCTGCTCATAAAGTGTAAAGGCAATTGAGAGATGGGCCATCTTCTCAAAAAAGGTCTAGGAGCTGGACAAAGCGGTGTCACTTAGCCAAGAGCTGCATGGAGTATGGCACGGCATCAACCTACACAGGAAGAGAGACTGAAGTTGCGCTCATGGTGAACTGATACGTAATGAAATGAAAGAGTAACTAAAGCCTAAAGCCCTGCTATCTGCAGAGAGACAGTGTAGTAACCGGCAGGTAAATTTATCCATGAAGTAGCTACAGGAATCAAAGCAAAATTATTTGTCTTATGCATGATTTCTCTGAATAAAATGAAACGATTTTATGCTTCGATAATTAAAGGCCTTCTTTATTTTTTATACTGCAAAAGCTAATTATACTTACTGAAGACTTTAGCTGTTTACTCAGAAAAAGCACTTCAACAAAGAAAGCACACCTTGACCCACTGACCGAACAATAATTCAGGCCCCTACTTGGTGACACAGAAGTGGCAGCAACCATGAACCTCTGCTTTGTTGGAAGCCTGAGAGCAACAACTACCCAGAGCAGGAAAGTGCAGCTTTAGCAGAGAAACTCACACTCAGGCGCCTCCACAGCAGAGCGTTGCTAGCAGCATAGACAGTTGATGCCAAAACATTCAAGAATTGAGAGAAGAGAAACACATTAGGCATTGACTGATAATACTTAATTCAAAGACTGAAGCAGGAACTAAATTTCAGTTTAGGTGCTCTGATGATTTTCCTGGCCTTCTTAAGCACAGGTCTTCCACAATTACCTGGCCCACACATGCCAAGAATGTGCATCAAGTTTAATCATGGTTGTAATCGTTACTCATTTGAGATTCTCAGACCAAAGTAAAATGAAGGAGTGGACCATGTTTTAGCCTAGACTACAAGGATTTCTAATCTGTAAGAAGCCCATTGTGAATTCTCCCTCCCTCTTTTCTCTTTGAGGATTAAATAAGGTCATAAATCCCTACAGAGACATGCATTGGAGTTGCAGTAAAGTCCCCTTCCGCAAGATCAAGTAGTCTAATAAAAGACATAAATTCTTCTTCAACCTTGAATCACAGTGACAGCTTTTCAGTGCCCAGATTACTGCATGGTTAAAATGGAAAAAATTCCACTGAAAACCTGTCTAGACTTTACATTATATATCAGGATGTTGCTTTATTTTAAAGGTAGATTTATTTTCTTCAATAATTTTTAGCAACTTAAAATGTCTGCTAAAGTAAAAAGTACAGAACTTCTGGAAGGGAGTGAAGCTGTAGTTTTTAAAAGCATAAGCAACATGCCATAGCACAACTCAGGTAACAGGATACCTCAGGCCAAACTGGAAAAGTTTACATTACATATTGAAAAGAGTAATTCAGAAGCTTTTCACCTGTAATTAGTTTTTTCCAAGATACATTTTTATGCACCTGCTTCCCCCTGCCATGAACATTACAAAACAAACTACTAACCTGTACTTTCAAAATAAGTTCTCCACAGTTTCACCATATTATGAACAAAACCAGTTCATACGTGAAGAATAATAAAAGCAACTCTTGAGAATACAAGTCGCTTTTAAAAAAAACCGCTATAGAACAGTAGCCTAAGTATCTGATGCACTATGAATTTACAGATCCAAAGGGCTGATTAAGGTTTCATAAACCTTTACGTATGAAACTCATTTCAGCTAGAAAATATTGTATAGCAGAACTTACTCTCACTCATTGAGATCAATCTCACTGTAAAATTGAGTGTTAAAATGAATCCACAACTATTTTTTAAACAATTTAAACTCAATTTCACATAATTGTGGGCTTCTCTTTATTGTCTGGCATGATATGCTCTGTCAACTGTAAAAAAAACAAGAGCACAGGTAAACATAGTTATATGCCCATAGTACAAGAACAAAATGGTGTTGAATGAAATTATTCAGCTGCATGTACAATTTTAGTGGTCCATTCATAGAGAATTCAGGGCAGCTAAATAAGTCATAATGCCTGTAAAATCAGGATATCACCTACAGAATGATGTTGTTTTCTCACTAAGAAGAAGAACATCACAGTATTAAAACCATCCTGAAAGGAACTTTTTCCTCTCGGCCCTGTTATTAATTATATTTTTTCTTCATAAAGTAGCAAGTTCAATACAATAAAGAGCTGTGCTTTGTACATGTGGGATGTAATTCCTGTTCCACTATACAAATATCACTACATCAAAATCAAAGACAGCAAAACCCTCAGTTAATTAGCAGTGAAGACAGAGGTCTGTTTTCAAATCCTGATAATCAATAAAGGAATATTTATCAGGATGCCTTTATTCAAAGCATAAGAATTTCTAGTACTGCTTTTCACTTTCTCACCATGCCTGGATCTTTAAAGAAATCTGCTGGGAGCAGCTACACAAAATGCCTGACAAAAGCTGCTCTCCTGTTCCTGCCAATTGCACAGAGGACACGGTAACTTGCTTATCATGGGCAGCTCATTACCTATAGTTTGTTATTCTGCACAGGGGGAAACTGTGCTTAAAGTGATAAAACCACCCTGTTGTTTCTATAGTGAGATTCAAAATGGTGGTTCTCTGATCCTATGCCATTCTTAACTGAAATGATGGCACTGAGGAGCAAATGGCAATCTCTTGAAAACAAAGGAATTGTGAAATTAAATGTGGAGCTTTTTCAGCCACTCATGTCTTTTACTATATGTTTTCTTTAAAATGCCTTTACAACTTTCACTTTCTGAGAGTAACTAAGCCTGAGGATAATTTTAACTGTTTAACCACTCTAATACATAATCAAAACACTGTCAAAAGGAAATCATTATTATTTTGCATTTTTCTTTGACACTGTGTATAATTCTTTTCGTTTGGTGGGTAGGGTGGGAAATTTTCAATGGGATTAACACCTCCACATTTCTTCAAGCAAAGAATACAGACGTAACACACTATTTATCACCACATGTGCCTAACTCTCAAACTAATGTTTTTATTTAACAGTTTACATTCTGTTTCATTTGAAACACAAACACTTCAACAGAGGCAGGGACATATACACCTGTATATGCAATGTATGCCCTAAGCCAGACTCTAGTTTACAAACATACCAAAAAGGCAGATAAAACAAATAATAGAGACACAAATTCTAAAGACCCAGCCATGAGGAGACAATTTGCAGCAGGAACATACAGTTTTGAAAGATTTTGTTTGGTATCAGAAGCATGAAATACAAAACTATGCACTGTATATTCTCTAAAATGTTATTAATAAAGTCATTTGCCTATCTAAATGGACTAGATCAGCAAAAGACAACAGTATACGCCTGGAGACATACACTGCAAGTATGACTTTATTTCTGCTAAAATCTAATAACTTTACTTCTATTACTTCTGTGGGAAGACAATCACATATACTCGGATAAACCGATGGTAAATAGTCCACAAGGAAAAGAGCCTTGGACTTTTCTGTCCTGTTTGATAGAGTTACTTTCAAGAAGCTCCAATCTCTGTTACTCCCATCTCTCTTTTAAATTTACACCTTGAAATTGTTCAATCATGTACGAGCAAAACAGAGATTTTCTGGCATGAGTAGGCAGTCATACCCACGTTTATGTTGTCCCCAGGATAACTGTTAAGGAGGTGAAGGAGACTATTAGGAAAAAGGAATAATCCCTCAGAAAGCTAAACAACATCCATATGCGAAAAATGACAAAGAGCTAACTTTAGAAGGTTAAAGTTAAAAACATAATATGAGAGCCTAGAACACAGAAGGACCACTGTTGCAACTGAGTAACAGCTAAGATACAATTTTTCAAGCACATCAGAATCTAAAAACCCATGGAAAAAGACTCATGGAAAAAGAAAACATAAGGTCACATCAGGACAAAATAAGTTATTCTTAATCACCTTTTCTGTATCATCTCTACTGTGGAGGATTTTTATAACTTTTCACTTCAAAATTCATCTTCACAGGGAAATGTGCTACAATCTCCTCTCTATCTGACAAACAACTGCATGACAATATAGGAAAAGTAGTCCTGAAGAGTAGCAAGTCTCCAGCACCAGCTGTTACTGGCCCAAAAAGGAATGGAACTATGGGACATATGTACTATTACCTCTTGTCATTTCCTACTTCCTAAGAAACAGAAGATGGAAAAGGCTACCCTCATTTTTGTGTGATCCCTGAAGATGCTGTGATCACTTAGGATCATATCAAGGAAAGTAGGAATGTGAATGGACTCAAGGATATAATCCAAGAATGCACACTATATTAAGAGTTAGTAAAGACAAAGATGATATTTCTGTCTTAGAAAGTCTCCTGTTTTGGAATCTTGAACGAGGCTACCAGGGAAATATCATGGTGCAGTTACTCTATTTCCATACTCTTTCCTACCACTGACATCAGAGGCAGGATACTAAGCTTAGTAACCCTTAGATCTGATCCAGTTTTCTAATGACAGCTACAGAAGTAAAAAAATAAAACTGAAAGATAACCAAAGAATTGCAGGATTAATGCATGATGTCCTAGGTTACAATGTAAGATATGCCCAAAAGTATATATTCTATCACCATCTTCATAAGCTGTTAAAAAACCAGTGGGGCAGTGTTCCCCACCTCCTGCATGACTCATCCCTGATAAACTCTGGGGATATCTCCTGTTAATGGGCCAGCTGTTGAAACCAGGTGGGGCAGTGTTTCTTATCTCTCCCATGACCCCTCCTCCCTCCAGGGGGATATCTTCTGTTAATGGGCCCATCAATGCCTTGCCTCATGACTCACCATCGCATTGCGAGATGCTCCGCGCAGGAGGAGGAATTAAGCGTTACCATCTGTATATACTTGGAGGTTTGGAACAACACAGGCAGCCCTTACCTACTGGAGTCCCAGAGGCCAAGAGCAATACAGCCACCACTGGACCTTCAGAGGAAGACCAGACCCCCTTGACAAGATCACTGCCTCAACAGAACCATCACTCCAGAAGACTGCAGGCACTGTTTAATCAGACTGCTACCAACAGCCTGACTGACAGGGTGTCAGGTTGTATTCTGATTCTGTCAGTGGTTTTTTTGTACTATTGCATTTATTTTATTTTTCCTATTAAGTTGTATTTCTGACTTGGAGTCTCACTGGTTTGCTTTCAAACCAGTACACATGATAAAAAGGCTACCAGTATGTGGTAAGAAGTGTAGCATAATGCAAAAATGTATTTCAGTTTACACATGCTTTATAAAAATTGACAAGGTTCTAAGTGGTTATTATCACTCTAGGAAAAAATCTGGCAGTTAGGTGCAGGTGATTTTATGAAGAAAAACTTGCTTAGCAGCAATCTAAATGGCAAGTAGAAAGTTAGAATTTGTTATGTAAAGAACCAAGAACAAGGAAAAAAATGTCTCTAAGACTTTTTCAGAATTCCTACCAAGGTATCTGGAAATGGACTCAGTAGAACAGGGAATGACAAAAAAGACTAATGGAAATAGTCTTTTAGGAAATAAATATATGAATGGCTTCTAAAATGGTCTGTAAATCTGCAGTTTTTGGCCAGAACAATTACTCACAAAAGACAATGAGCATGGAATATTTGAATACCAGGAGGCAGAGTCGATAAAAGCATTGTACATTCTTTGTATGAGGGAGACCTGCGGTGCAGGACATACAGGCACAAAGCACCTGGAAAAATTCATACAAAAAAATTCCTTTCATCTGTCCTCATACTTTTCCCTAGGCTTCCAAGGTTGGATGCTGCTGGAGATAGGATGTTGAACTAAGTGGACCTATAGTCTACAGCCAAGTATGTAATAGATTCTTGCCACTAGAAAGACATATGACCATGTTTTCTTCTCCTGTCAAGACTGGCTGCATATTTATGATCTCTCCCACAACATCCAGGAAGCACCTGCATGTGCAAGAGTTGTAGAGAGATGTGATGAACGAGTCTTGACAGCAAAAAATCAGTCTTATGGAACCACCTTTGCCTCTTAATACGTGTTTTAACACCATACGCACACTACTAACAATTGCCATGTGGCACCACTGTCTCTGTACTAACACGCCACATAGATGATCATGCTGTGAAATGCCTCCAGCCAATCAGCTTTGGCGATACTAAGCAGCATTCCAACACAAGTACTTGCAGCCAATGTATTGAGCTCTGATCCACATTCAAAATGTCTAACACTTGGACATCTCCAACTTCAATAAATTCAGCTGTGGCAGTTCAGAAAAATTCAAATGGCTGTGAAAAGTCAATTGCTGTCAGAAAGGAGGAACTCAAGACTGTGCTGCGTCAGTTTCAAAATATGTATTATTTTGAAATACATAACATAAGAAAATGAGGATGGTTTAGCAGGGAAACTAGGTGACAATCTGGGATGGAGTTCAGCATTTATATTTATTACCACTTCTTATGGTTATCCCTGCACATCTAAGGATTTATTCTGTGCCTGAGTAGGCTAACATATCCTGGAAGACAGTGAAACAGAAACACGGAAAGAGTGGGGTATGGAAATAAATACCTTTTAGATATCTTGCCAAAGAATGAAATCCAGAGCACTGTTGAATTTTCCAAGCAAGCAAAGTAAAGGTTACTTATCAGTTAGTTAAATGGTTTCCTCAAAGGGAGTAAAATATCTTAAAACCTTTATGTTTCAAGTTCTTGTTAGTGAAGAGGTAACAGTGAGACAGATACTAAAATCCTAAAAGACCTCTGATGGATTTCGAAAAAAACTGAAATTAGCTGAGTCCACATGTCTCTCTATAGTACGTAACAGGCCTGCTGCCAGTTGCCATTCTAACAACGAAATTTTCTCTGAAGAAGAGTAAAAATAATAAACGTTGAAGTTCAGGCACGTCTGAACCAGTGCAGGCATAAGGAAATTAAACTATGTTAACATGACAGTCTTGGCCTAAATTCCATAGTTTCCCTGCTGAGATCTTGTGGCTGTTAAGTGCTCCTGCTCATGCCCCAAGTGATCCCAAAACTCTTGAGCTCAGTGGGTGAAACATCCGAATCGCAGTGAGCAGATGTCCAACACACAGGCAGCAGAAAGAGAGAGCACCACATTGTTAAAAACAACAGCAGAACAATGTCAGCACAGAATGCAGTAAGCACAACTCTGGCTATCACAACATATTGCGCACAAACAAAAACCAGCAGGATCCTATGAAGATGTCTGACATTGGCTATAGGAAAAAAATGCTCAGGTTCTCATAACGAAGGACCATTCCTAAGGCAGGCTGTAGCAAGGACTCTAAATACCTTTGTTCTGCAGAAAAAACCCACAAAGTTGATCCCCAGTTGCATTATCAAGTAGATCAATGAAGAGTTCTTGAGCTCACAGAAGAGGAGGCAGTTTGGGGATTCAAAAATATGACTCTATTCCCAAGAAGAAAACAAACAGGCTCTTGCAATCCACACAAATTTCAGAAGAAATAAATAGTCCATCATGCAAAAGGCAATTAACCTCATTATATTTAGCCTCAATTTATTGTTCCAACTTTTTCCAGTATCTCCCCTGTTATGCTTCTATCAGCAAATTCAAGAAAGGAAAAAGACCTATACAGTGGCTAAGTGGAAGATTGGATGGTCCAGATCATATCCTTTACAAATTACCTGTTTGATTCATAGGGCCACAGAGTAAGAAAGAGATACATGCTTCTGTAGCTCACCTAGAACACCCTGATGCTTTGAGTTCTTCTGCTCTGCAATCCAAAAGTCTCCCTTCAAAAAGCCCTTTTTCATTTTGGCTTCATATAGTGGATGTTTTCTTCTAATGTTTGCTTACAACATGTACCACATCCCCACCACATCAATACATCTTCTACAAGGGCAAAGTTCTGTACAGACTCAACACTGAAAATCGCAAGGTCACAAGTTTAAGGCAGCTTCCACAGCTGGAAGATCACACTCCATTTGCCAGGAACCTACTAAAATCTTCACACATGACACAATACAAGACTTAGCAGGGTCCGCTTTTCGGAACTTTACCCACCACCTGTTTCAATCCTCCCATTTTCTAAATTAATACCTTCACAGACAAACACTATATTCTCTCTGATATTTCTGTTGTTTCTTCTTGTTACTCTCCCCTAGTAATGCAATTCTCTCTTTTGTCTATATGGCCTAAATTTCTCTGGCCTCCTCCCAAGGCATATGCAGGGGAAAAAACCCTGTTGGAATTGGAATTCTGCCAGATCTAAATTCATTGACACTTAAAGGAATTCCAACTAACCTCATGTCACACTGAAAAGAATCTCTAATGATGTCATTTTTGCTTCTTTTTAAGTAGATGAATTTTTCTGGTTTATTGGGGGAGTAAGGCAGATTTAGATATTTACAGATTGCTTCATGGATATTTTTTACTACATGCTGGATACCAATATTCTCCTGAGAATCAATTAGCCCAAATGTTGTTAAGACAGTTAATGATAAAATTGCATTTTTAACTACAGTTGATCATGTTCTATCTTTTCCCAAGCAATCTTAACAGAAATGCTGAAAACTTCAAACATTATATGGTAGTGAAAGAAAATTCCTTTTTGAGAGAGAAATATACATGATGGGGAGATTTTTCTGGATAAAAACTTAGCCTTTTGCTTCTAGAGGTATCCTGCTATTTTAGAGGAGTCCAATTAATTGCATAAGCAAGCAAAAAAGCAGAAAAAGAAGACAGTGAACAATCATTTTCCATGGAATATAGAATCACAAATTCACCATATCTAACATGGTTTCAATGTGGTATTCCCTCTCAAGTCACAGGAGAAATGCTATCCAAGTTTAGTAGCAAAATCACGGAGCACCAACAACTTGTAATGTCAATTCTCTTGACAATAGACCAATACGACTCAAGGAAAAGAATGGGTCTCAAGAAAAACGATCAGAGGTCTGTGCTGTATCATATTTTGGGCTCGACTAACATCAGATCTACCACTTCCTATGACCAGCAGTATGTGTGTGTGAGGCTTGCATCCCTTTCCGTTGCATCTCCTTACACAATTTCACATTGTCCACTGCTGACAGATGAACCTAAGTAGGTGATCTAAAAATTAGACTAAGCTGTTTGGTTTTCCAAAGACATTTGTGGTTTTTGCGCAGTTTAACAGCTGCTTTCTACACCCTCAAATTAAAAATCTGGACAGTGAAAGAGAGGAATGTAGTGATTCAGAGGAAATATCTGTTTCAAAAAATTATAAAAAGACAATGGCCATCATATTAAGGACAATTTTGTAATGGAAGGCTGCCTATCTCTTGTCACATTCATTTTTTCTCACTTGATTTTTATGGACTTCCTGGTCAGACTTAAAACTTTCATCTCATTTAACTTTAGTACTCAAAATTCACAGCAAAAATCTTCTGTGAATTTAACGTTTCAATAATTTCACGACAAATTTAACATTTCAATAATTTCAATAATTTAATGACTATTTGCTAGCCTATCATGGCATATGATGACTTCTGTCCTAGCAGCAATGAGAGACTTACATTTTAAAAATGTGCAGCCCTGTTACTGTTCATTGTACAAAACCAAGGAACACCAACTTAGCTTGCACAATGGCAGTGAAATCACTGCGCAGTTATAAAAATCACATAGAGGTGGTACTGTGTCTCTTTTCTGCCTCTAATGTACAGTGACAACCAAACACAAATATATTCTCAAGAGTATTTTAAGCACTGCAAGGAAAATCTGTGTCCAGACAGAACCAACTAACAACTAACATTTTTTTTTACCTCACCCACAATAGCAATTAAGAGCTTCACAGTATTTATCAGTTGTTAGTCTGTTATCACACAGGCCAAGTAAGAAAGCATATGTTCCCTATTTTCCACTACATTGTCACATACCTAAAAATGAGGGAAAAAAATTGTCCGAAGATTAGTTAGCATAAAACCCCACTGTTGGCAACAAGACTAGGTAATTTCTACAACAGTGACTCACCTTCCTTTCACATCTGGATGATTTGGGTGCTGATTTACCCATTTTTGACACCTTTGCTATGATATTTTTGCTCTACCATAATCATCAAAATCTCTTTATGCACCCCTGGAAACTATTTACTTAGCAAACAAACACACATAGAGCTTTTCTCCTCTTCAGCTGGACAAGTGCATAAAACACTGGTTGTGAGACACCTACCTGTTCCTCTTATTGCTCAAATAATATTGAAGTTTATGCCCAAGTATAATATTGAAACAGAAGCTAACTAGAATGGTAGAACAAAATGTTGTCTATTGTTAAAGAGAGGAGGTACCTTCCTTATTTTTTACCCTGAATTTTTAAGAGATATGACAGCGACTGGTATCCTGAAATTTTGTATTTCAGTCCATACACAATAGTCAGATTTCCTTCCCGGGAAGAAATTTCACAAAGCAAAAATTCTGCCTTGTGGATCATATCAGTGGCTTTTGTAAAGCCATTTGTCATGACATACCGTTGCATGCACAACATGCAAAGCCCTGCCCTGTGCTATTACATACTGCTGCGGCACAATGCCAAAAGCAGCAGCATGAGAATGTGTAGGGCAGAATTTATGCCTGGAGAAAAATTCGGTCCCCAAAATACCCAGAGTAATCAATCTCATGCTGAATCAGACAGAAGGGTTCTGTCACAGTACACTGCTCACTGGAAAGAGAGAATATAGAAAGTAATCTATGAAGGAAAAGCATAAAAGGATTTGAAAATACTCTGGAAAAATCCTTTCCACATAAGACAAGAAATTCCTGGGTCATCAAGATGCCATGAGCACAAAGAATTCAGCAGCTCTGTGTCACTGGTATAACTAATGTTCTTAGACAATAGAAGTGCAAACAGGTTTGTTGATAAACAATTCAAGATGTTCTCTAGAAGAACAGCAAAACCAAAAGTCCATTTTAATTTAAGGTCTAGTATTTTAAGAAATTTTTTGAGTCCTATTTGTAGAAAAAATAATAAGAATATTTAACTAGACATCAAGAAAAACTTAGAAATAACATCCTCAAACATTTTAGGATTCTCATGCCTAGTTTTCCTTAAAAAAATATTACTCTTGTTATGCAGTACAATCCCAGTAACCATAGAAATTTACAGGATGATAGATGACCTGGAAAGTGGAAACTAAGTATGAAGATATCTCACTATGATAGCTGTCTCTCTACAGGTGGCAAAAAACACCTCAGCAGATAAATAGAATAATGAGGAAGACAATGAAAAAACCAAAACCAAACAACACTTTATTTAAAGATGCACTGGAAATATCTGTCCAGAACAATGATAGATAATAAAAATATTGAGTTCAACAGTAAATAACCAAATAGCATGGGACGAGTATCCACACCAGTACATCATTTTGTGGCATCCTTTAGCCTATGAGCTAAACATCAGCGGAGAAGATTAGGTAATAAAGAAATATATGATCATTTGCTCATGGTTTCCCAAAGAGTCTGTATATATCAAATCCTCACAGGACCCTAGCACATACAGCAATGAAGTAAAACAACAAAATGAAAACACTAAAGATTGGAAAACCTTTCAATATTCAGGCCTTTCAGCAGATCTTGTACCAGGCATTTACTAACCTTTCTGTCTTGATCATCTTATACTTAGCACTATAATGAAAATGTAACTTTCCAATTCTCAATTTTGTTCAAACTTCTTAGAAATACAGGAGAAGCACAAAATATTGTTTCCATTTGTGGCCACATGCACTGAGAAAAGAATGGCCATTTTCTGCAGAGTAATAGTGCACCTCTCTAAAAAACGATTTTGTTTTTTTAAAAGAGGCATCTAGTTAGGACATTAGTGCTTCCCATGACTTAACTCTAGATTTATGCCACTGGTTACTGTCTCAAGTTCCAAGAGTTAAGAACCAAGTTCTAAATTACGAGAGGCGAGGCGAGGCGAGGCGAGGCGAGGAGAGGAGAGGAGGCATCTGATGTAAGTTTTAGGAGAACAAGCTCTCAAACAGTATCAAACCACTACAGCAACACAGAAACACTTCTAGAATTGTAAAGAAATTGTCAAGATATTCATTAAGCACCTTCAGGGAGCTGAAATTCCTTGGAAAAAGAAAGGACAGCTGTGTGGAAGTGACAAAGTTACTGTTTCTTGTTAAACTAGTCATTGAATGATGGTGAAGAAAGGAAATACACCTGAAAGAATGAAAATGCAAAAGGAAGGAAAGTACCTTACACTGACACTTGATCTAAAAACCTAAATTCCAGAATTAGGCAATATTCCGGAAAAAACTTTTGATTATTTAATGAAATGTGATGAAAAAGGCAACATGAAAAAGGACGAACTTTATGTGTGACCAGTGACAGGTAACAGCATGAAGCTGATTTAGGAGAAGTACAAGCTAGATATCTGGAAGAGATTTTCAGCCAATAGGTGTTTGGGCACTGGAACAGGATACCCAGGGAAGTGATCTCATCACTAGCCTTATCGGAATTTGAGTAACAATTGGGCAAAGCTCTCAGACACATGATGTGATATTTCGGGTGTTCTGTGAAAGGGCAGGAGTTGAACTTGATGATCCTGATGGATCTCTTCCGATTCAGCATATTCTATTCTATATGCCAAGTCATCAAATACCAGAGGAGTACCAACATGTGTACAATATTTATGTAATGGTGAGGTGCAATATAATAAGCACATGAGAGAAAGAAACTAGAATAACCAGAGAATTGAGAAAAACTCCTGAAATTCTTTCTAACTTGGAAAATTTTCAGCATAAAATCAATCTGAACACAACAACTAAGAAAATACAATACGTACTCAGAGTTTATCCTTTCTTGCCTAGGGAATTCTGGGCTGCAAGGTTAATTTTTAATATTTTTTTCCCCCGTCAAATATACCAAACATAGCTCATGTTTTAGTCCTCTATATATGACTCAATAAATTCAAAAGAGAATGCTGAATGTTTTTTTAGAAAAATAAGTTTGCATAATGATGTAGTCTTATCACTGGAACCAAAATTATCCTACCCAGAAATCAGAAAAGAAATGCATGAAACTCACTGCAGTGGTGATGGTCCCTAGATCTCCACGTGTGAACAGCTACTGCCAGACTTCAGGAAACGTCTGTCACTACTGATCTATTTTGACGTCCATTATGAAACCCTTCTGGGGTTTAATAATACATAGATAGAAGACAGTTTCACCTCCACTAGAAGGGTTTTTTAAATGAAATTAGACATGTTTTTGAGGCAAAACATTTTGGAGTAAACTCCCCAGGTCTGCACATATTCCTATAGAATCTGTAGCCAAAGGAACTTCCTCTAAACCATTTCCCATCACCTCCTCTGATCTGTCAGCTTGAATTTGACTTTTCTTGCAGCACTACTTGTCCTGTACTGAGAGGATAACAAACAAACAACTCATCCTTCTAGATTTATAACCGCACTCTAAAAACCTTTATTTAATATTTCATCTACTTGCTTAAAAATCTGAAGTTTCAACATACACCATTCATTAGTTCACATTTTAGACTACTGTACTTCACCTATTTCTAGCATTTATTTAATACATAGACTCATTGTGGCTATCATTAGTTTTTAACTGTTTGTTTTGTTTTTAAAGAACCTTGCAGTTAAAAGCGAAATAAATTGAATTCTTCGGAATAGGATTGTCCAACAACCTTCTGTCCTCTAGGGCATTTTTAGGAAGAAAACTGTATTCCAAGTCAAATTAGCAGTAAAGCTGGAAAAGCATCTTGCTAGTTTGACATATAAAGCAGAAAAAAAAATCAAACAAAAAGTATATGAAGACCATACAATCACTCTGTAAAGTCTTGTAGTAAAAACTTTTAAAATCTTAAACCAACTTAAATGCAAATACAGTAAAGTTAAAAAGCAATTGAATTCTCAGAACAAATTGTCTACAAATACTGGTGCAGGAAATGGAAGAAATGATGAAGATTTCCATAATAAGAGTAACTACTATGGCTACATCTTTCAGATCATTTCTCTCCTATGAAATACCGGTAAATGAGTAGAAAGAAAAATGACATAAGCATATGATAAACAGAGTTTGAACAAAAAACTGGAGAGAAATACGCTTTCCATGCATTTCTCCTGCCATCATTTTTATCCTTTTCATTAAATCCCGGTAAATGAAAAGAACTCCTAAATTAAAGCATACCTGTTCATTTCTAACCACCATTTCTAAGCATTTCTAACTCTTAGTCAAGGTATTTCCTAAGTACTCATGCACCAAAAAACAAAGTCAGATGAGGGAAAACCAATATCACAATAATTACTGGAACTAAGAAAAGCAATCTTCCTTGTGTTCTACACTTCACTGTATATCTGTTCCACTCGTACATTAACAAGTAAGATGTGTTTAACAATTAGCAAAGCATTTGAATTCTTGTAAGCAGGTGAATAATAATAAAGTGAGAAGTTTGCATTTATAAACAGGGAGCAAGCAACTCCAAATAATCACTTTCTGCTCATAGTTAATAACAGAAACCAAGTTTAAAATTCAGACCAAAAGTTGGTCAGGAAATTATCTAAACAGAAAAACAAACCTAACCAAAATGCTGACTGCTTATGGTTGTCCATTTAGGATGTTGTACCTGTTGGTTATGCAGTGGCAGCATGAGTAGTGTCCGCACAACAATCAAGACACCGGACCAGCAACAAATACTAGGAGAAATTCATCACTACATTCCAAAGCAAGTCTTCTATAATGTATTGTCTTCTGTCAAAATAAACCCATGAAACAGTAAGGTGCATAAGAGGTTAAAAGCTGGAAAAACAAAAGAAGATTTAAATCAACACAAATAAGAGCATGGCAACATATGGAATCACACACAGACCAGGTTCTGTAGGTATAAAATGCTCTATCTTTTCCCTGGTCAAATACTCCATAAGCTTTCCAACCAAATGTGTCTTTTCAGTCCTCCTTTTACACTGCTTGCTTTGCTTGGGGCAAGGGAACCACAGTGAAGAGAGCGCACCAAGTTCCAAGGACTTAGACATTCCTACTATCTTTGCAAAAATTGGACTCTACTAACAGTCCCTTTCAAAAGAAATATCAAATCCAAACCTGATGAGGAAACACAAATGTCTTCATGTAGTATCATCCATCCACATAACAATCAAAAAGCAACTAAGCCAAAACACATGTAATTTTATGACTTTCCTAACTTTCACTGTACAGATAGTTCAGCTTACGGTTTGACAAAAACAGTTTTTATATGTTTTTATATATGCTTTGGGCCGACATTAATAAGAGATTTCTTTCGCAGTAGTGTTGCAGATGTAAGAAAGAGATTTCTCTACTGAAAATAAAAATCCCTTGAGTAATTACCTGATTTGATAAACAATAGGAATATTAATAGGAAGAATTAAGGAAGAGAGGAAAAAAATGATATTTCAAAACTTCAGCAGCATGGAAATTTGAAGCATCAGAAGCCAGAAAACAGATGGTGAGTTTATAAAGAACATATCTGCAATAGCCATACAAAGGATCTACTATGGCATTGGTCAGCAGATTTCTGTTTCTGCTTATCACACTATGAATATTTGTGGTTCAGAAATAAGAGCAAAACTTTTAATGGCTAGATTTAAAAAAATTATTTCCAGCCAAATGTCAATACAGAAGAAATGGACAGTCAAAATTACCTTGAAGAAATGACTTGTACTGAAGTACAGGTATTAAATTGAATGCTGTGTAATAGAAAACTGCGTTAAATGAGAAAATAAGGATTTAAACAAGAAAAGAAAGCACAAGCATATATATAGAACACAAGATCCAGAAGGAAAAACTGGCAACACTGGAACATGCAACAGAAACACAGAGGAGGAAAAAAAATGATAGCAAGTACTCAAATATGTAAGATGTTAGTACATAATAGGGGGACTTTGAAAAAGGCAAAAGGTAAATGGCTCAAATCACAGCAAGGGATGTGAGATTCAATATTATGGAAAACTTTTTAAGGTTATAAATAGGGCCTAATTGTAGGATTAGACTTTCTCTGGAAGTTGTGAAATCTCTGCATTTTTAGTTCTTAGTGCTTTGAGCACTCAGAATTACTGGTAGCCAAAACTGACAAGATTTCCAGGCAATTACAGCCATAATAAAATTTGTCTTGTTTACTAGAAAACCAATGAGGCACATTAGCAACTTTACTTAAATTACCCTCATGCATAATTTCAATGAAAATTCAGTATTCATTATAAATTCATTTAGATGTTTTTACATTATTTTAAATTTCAAAATACCAAGACAAAGGTATTATTGAGAAGACTAATATTTTGGGGAGAAGACAGTAAAAGGACTCTATACTTTTGTCATGCTAAAAAGAGAGACACAAAGCCCTCCTGATCATATTGGTGTAGGACCAACTTCAGCAGGATGATACTGTAATCAATTTCCAATCTTTAAATTGAAGATACAGTGAAAAGTCCTGTTTAAAAATGTTAGGGAAGGTTATTAGAGAAATAAAAAGTTGGTCATTGTTGAATCTACAATGCTGTTTGTAACACTAGATTCTTCCCTAATTTTGATCAAGGAGAAAGTAGTTCTCTTATGCAAAACCCCTCCCCTCATTAAGTAGCAGTAATAGCAAGCTCCACGTGTTTGCCTTTCCATAACTACATCTTTCGTAAGTCATTAAAAATCAAAAAAGACATGAAACAAATGTCTGTGCTGGAAGTAAACATGGCCTTCCCTTAAACAGGCCTATAAATCAGGAGCCTAAGTCTGGAAAGGCATGATTGCTGACAGGGCAAGCACAGCTTCAGGCAAACTCCACTAGGATACCTAGTATGCCTAAAAAACCAGCACCCACTCTTAACCCTGTGCTTGCTTTCCGAAAAGATACCACTTGCATAGTAAAGTAGAAGCCTCCTGAAGAGTTGTCCCTTTCTATACCAAGTTCACCTAAATCTTACGGCAGCAGCCGCACAGTAAACATCAAAGGGCACCAAGTTACCAGACATTAATTATGGCTCAAATTTTCTCTATATTTATAAAATACTATTTTCTTTGTTTAAATTTTCTTGCAAATTTATTTCATCATTCAGGAGACATGGTACAATTTTCTTTTTCCCTCTTCTCTTTCCCTTTAAAACAGCATAAAGGCAAGATTGAAAGGCAGATAAGCTAAAAGAAAAAGGTAATGAACTTTTTGACTTTCATTGAGAAAGAGAGCATTCTGATATATATCTTAATTTTCTTTGAAAATATTCACTTTAACAACTGTATTTAAACAAAAGATTCTTATTGGACGCTGGAAGTACTGATCATCTCAGTCCAAGAAAATCCTTTTAAACATCACCAGTGTGTAAACTGCAAGTCTAATACTTTCCTGTTTACATTCCTTCTAACGTACATGTTCTAATACCAGGTACTGATTCACAGAAATCACATAAATAGTCCAGGCACCAAAGATCAGAAACCATGTCGTTTCTGTTTCGGGCCAATTCACACAGACAGAACTGTAACCCACAATTTTGGCTTTTTTTTTGACCTGCTTGACTTTGACCTGCTGATAACCTCCAGGTACTTCAGGGAACAGATTAGGAGTCTGAACCCTCTGTGGCTAACCTTGAACTCAGCTCTGCCTTATTAGGAGTGTGTGCTCCAAATAGTAGGACACATGACAAGCGATATAGTAGCATGCTACACACTACACCTAGAGAATTTTACTATACAGCCCAATACCTGATAACCAGAGGCAATATGTCTTTCCAGATAGCGAGCAAACTAAGATGCTGTTTAGTGCTCAGCATTTTAATGGTTTATTGAAATCTCTGACTCTCATTCAGCATTAACTGAGTAACTTGAATGACCTGGAGCATCTTCTTGGGACCCATGCAATTTTACTGTTGTCTAGTGTTCTCTTTTTTCTGAATGGCATTCTTACTCTTTTCACTAACCTGTAATTTTATTGTGAGTGTTCCTACTGTGCTATTCCTTAAAAGAAATCACCACAAGAAGGTCTTACCAGAATATTCTTTTTCCCTAAAATAGTTGGCGATAAATGCAGGAAAGGACAAATATAAATAGCCAAATTATCTAATTTCAATACGAAAAATAGAGTTTTGATGTGTCTCTTACCCTAAAAAAAGGAGACTTTCCCATTTGTGTTATAGAAGCACTCACTCTTAGCAGTGCTGTCACTAAAGATGTGGCTGGTTGTCTTTCTGATGCAGCTGTCGGTTTCAGGCAACATATGAGTATGTACCCTTACACTTGATCCAAGCTAATTTTTATTGGTCCTTCTTCATCCAGTCACTTCTCCTCTTCATCCTACTTATTTTCTAGGATATTCAAGCCGGTACTTCCTTATTGTCATATACTATGTACCCTTGTAAGCCCATAATTCTTACCATCCATACAGAAAATCAAGGGTTGACTTGGCTTTGAAGGGTTCTCCCAATCTAACCAAAATTGGAGCCCTACTCCTCCAGCCTAGGTGACTGTTAGAGTCCAAACTTAATAACTGCAAGGGCTTAGAAATGAAACAAACCCTGTATGTTCATTTAATACACTCTTCTGTGCTACCGTATACAGTCTGCTTGTGATAAAGGGGGAGAACAGAACTACTCTTAATTTTCCAGGTAATTCATTCAGCTTTTCCAATACAAATCTCCAGGTGTGCAGGAAAAAAATGTTACTTCACTTTATAAACATATTTCAAACTTCTCTTTTATGATTTTGCATTACTTAAAATCCTAAATTTGTAACACTGTAGTCCTTCATTGCCAAAGCATTAGTCTTACTTTTGGATACTTCCCTGTTGGTAGCAGTGTGCCCAAGTAATGCCTCCAGAATGAAAGCAACTTCTGTTCCACCAGGCTCTGACAGCTGTTTCAATCATCGATCTCCATTCTTCCTGAAAGCTGTTACTGCCCCTTCTGGAATAAGTTTCCACCAGCCAAAGGACCAAATATGCCAACTACAAACTTGAGCTGTGACGAACTACCTTGCAGCAATCCAAGCAAAAGAATGGACATATTTTAGAAAAGCAAACTCTTTAGCCTTTCACCCCAGCACTCACAATGGACTTTAACATGATGTGGATTTTTGTGTGGTCTCAGTTGCTTAAATCAGAATTGGAAAATTCTTTGGCAACACCTTTTCTACTTCTGTTTTTGAAAGAACAGAGAACTATATGATTTTAAAATTTTCCTTTCTCTGTTGCCTCATATTTCTCCTTTATTGTAAATTCTTGGACACGCAGGGTTTACCAGAGATCAGCACTGCAAACATGCTGCCAAGAATAACACAGCAATACAAATATCTGCAGCACTAAATGATGTTTTTAAAGTGATAACTGATTTACTTATTTTTAAAAACTAAACAAGCAGCAGTGCCAAGAATCTACATTTTTATTTTGAGAGTTACTGTTTCTAACACTTCTCTAGCTCAACATGTTTCAGTTGGACCTATAAGTGCTAAAGTTGGACTTTTAAGTGCTTAGAACATGGTGCTAGTTATGTTGTACTCCAGCACCTAGGATGAAAGAATGTGTTGTTTTTTCAAGGCAATAAGGGACAATCAGATTTAACAAAACCTTCATCACTGGCAGTCTAAAGAGGTAACAAAGTTAAAAACTACTAGAATTGTACTCAATTATAAAATTATGTTGTATTATCCCCAGTATTTGTGCCAATATATTTTGGAAGCATCATGAATAATGCCGAGCTTTACCTAAAAGATGAGCAACAATACATTTCAGCTCCGAGGATCAGATCACAGTTCTGGGACCACTACATGACACTGACATATCCTTGCCTTCCACTCAAACAGAAGAAAAGAGCTGGTTCTTTATACTGATGGATGCTTATAGTCATAGTGGGAGTCATTCTGTTGTTAGGGTACCATGTGCTGCCTAAAAAGCTGTTTTCGTACCTGTGCTAACAGAAAACCTGTGAACCAGAAAGAAACTTGCACCTGAATGTTTTTGTTCCTGCAGCTATGCACCTACATGTTTTAGTTTCTACATCACTGTACCCAAATAGAAACTGTATTTGATTAAAAACCTGTCCTAAAGACTGGTTCACTCTAATGCAAACTGTCAGGAATCTGATTCTGTAATGTAAAATATCAGGCTTCAATCAGTTTTCTTAAATTACACATTCTCAGACACCAGACCTCTTGTTTGAGATTTGAGTCGTTAACAATCTCTCACTGAATAAAACATTTGTGATCAGCCAGAGTGTTTAATGTAATAAGTACAGATTATGTTCAGCTAAACAATATTTACTTCTCAATAGGGATTTGATTTCTAGAGTTCAATTTCAGCTAGAAAGCGCATGGTATTTTAATGGAAATATACGTACACAAAACTACAACAGTTAACAACTGTTAATAGGCCACAGATACGGTGATCTTTGTTCTCTTTCAAAAGACAGAATTTGTACTTCCAGGGGTTTTTTTGGTCCTGTTCCAGCACTGGCAGCTCTGCATACGGGAGAACCTATGCCGGTACAGATCTCAACAACTAAAGACTCAGAAGTGCACTAGAGATTTGAGCATAGCAAGCGGATTTTACTTGCAAAAAACTTCAACAAAGACTTCAACAGGAACCACGTCTGTCTTTACAGAGAGAAAGGCTTAATTCAGACAGCTGTTCTAGAACACAAGAGCAAGAATGAACAGAAAACTCCTTTTCTCAAAGTATTGACAAAGTCAAATATCTCTCTCTTCCACTTCTAAAGGCCTTAACCTTTATTCCCTTCTCCTATTTACATTAGCTGCTGATTCGCAGGGGTTTAGTTTCTGTTTTACATGCTTACCTTCTACTTTAATGAGGGTTTCTATGGAGTCTATGCCTTTTGCTCTGTCTCTATAGAAAATTTACCCTCTAAGACATAGTGAAATGACTACTTCTCTCAGTAGACATTTAATGCCATTAACACCAATTTTTAGACATACCTGTAATAAAATTTAGGTCTTGAATTCTGGCTATCCAGGATTCATCCAACAGTTTACAAATGCCATAGTTAACAAATAATGAAAATTAAAAGGAAGGTCTGGTCCTTGTAATCCAAAGTCATATGGAAACCTATTTTATTTAACAATAAATACATAAATAAGTAAAGCTCACAGTATACCAGATAAGTGTCAGTTAGCATACATAATTTCAGATTCCCAGGATAGTCTGAAGTGCATTTCCTAGTTTCTATAATGCAAAAAGTGTTTCTCTTTCTTGCCTTAGAATGCTTTGTATGAAATCCTGCTTTAGATATGCTGATGACTTTTTCTTATGTTCTCTTCCTTCCTTCCTGGCCTTCGTTTATTCAAAATACTGACATGCCATTACATGAGAAAGTCAAAACATCAAAAGAGTTCCAGAAGCTAGTGTAGTAGTATTGATCAGTGTGCAAGTTCTATTTACTAGGGCTCCAAGCCCATTTTTTTATGCATTACAAGGCTACTCATAACTTATAACTGGCTTGGCTCCCACTTGTGGTCAAAATGCCCACTTTGAAAGAGACTGGTTCTTGCTGCATACAGCATTTGCCAAGAAGCTCTTAATAAATCTGCCTACAATAGAAATTTGGGGACATCACTGCCAGACAAAGAGAGAACTTCTATTTAATGACAACAGCATAAATCCCTTTCCTTCTGACTTCTCAGACTGGAAATGGTGTTTACGAAAACCACAGCAGTACATTATGAAACAGGATGAAAGCCCTTGTGGAACTCTTGATTCCATTTTCTCTGGGTCAAAAGTGGCTCCATTTAACTATTTGCATTTACATGGAGCAAAAAAAATGCTGAAATTACTCAAAGTTTAATTTAAAAAAAAGATTTCTGAGCTACACAAAGAGTCATATCCATGAATGGATCACTGAATATAGCACTATGCAGGCAATTTTTTCTTTCCGATTAATTTTTCACAGGAAGCATTTAGTTCTTCATGCAGCTGTATGATGAGAAATTACACAATAGCGTGAAAGCTACTGTAAGCTGCTTTCAGCATCACAAGTTCAAGTTTCTACTTTATTACCCAGTTCCAAATGCATTTTAAAGAGAAAATCCCACTCCCACAAAATCTTGAAGTACATACTTGAAGTTTCTGTATATTGCTTTGTCTCTCAGCTGTGTTTCTCCTGCTTTAGTTTGAATTAACTGTGTCAGAAACTTCCTTGGTAGGTGTGTTTGTTAAACAGAGCCACCTCCAGAAACTCCTTATAGCAACAGGGAAGGCGAAATTCTGGATTCATTCCTCACCCCTGAGAAACACATGGCGAGAGGCAGCACATTTTGTAAAGTCTTAAAAACGTACACTAAACTTCATGCTAATATTTGACAATACGTTCAGATAGCTTTTGCTTTTTTTCTTGTCACCCAAATTGCTAACACATAGTAGAACAAGCTTTGCTTCTTTAGAAGACAAAGGATGCTCCAGCTGAGTATCACAGACATATCTGCAAAACTGCAAGCATCCAAGGACACTGGCAAGTACATAATCCAGCAGAGAACATATGCAGAGCTGTGTGTGAAAATGCACTAAACCATAGACCATATGTGTTCCCACTCACAAATACCTGGGACAGAATCAGGCACCCTCTTCAGCTAAAGCACTGCACTCAGTGTTAAGCCAGGAGCAGTGTCTCCAAGGAGTACTGAGAAATAGTACTGTGGGAAGAGATAGGATGGAGTTGAGTGACAGGCTGTGGAACAAAGGAGCACACGGCGGCACAGAGAGGCTTGTCTCCGCTGGACCCTGGCGGGAGGAGGTGTCACACGGCAGAACCCTACGGAGAGGAGCTGCTGGAAGCTGACAGACGGGTGAACAGCGCGTGATCACCCCACAGAAGGACATTCAGCAAGTATGTTGCTGATGTGGCAGCATGGGATAGGTCAGGTAGTGAGTATTGCCATGTAAGGAAATACTGTGCCTTGAAAAAGTGTATAAAACCAGCTCATTTCTTGGAATAAAGGATTCAGATTCCCTGCTGGTCTGGGTTTGTGTTGCAATCGCTACGAATGATGCCCTGCAT
>VZTE01007249.1:0-24487 GCA_013397775.1 Eulacestoma nigropectus
GCCGGGAGGCCTGGGGGGTTGCGGGGCACACAGACCGCGAGCGCATTGCGGGGCTATGGGAGCGGCGAAAGGCGCTGCCAGCCGAACCTAGGCCGGGCCCGGCCGCGGCCCCTCCGTGCTCAGATTTTATTAAGAGAAGGTTGATGTGGGGGCGGGGGGGAGCAGGCCTGGGGGTGTAGAGGAGCCTCTCTGGCGCGTTTGGCTCTGTTTTCTATTTAGGAGATTTATGGTAAGGCCGCTCGGTTCCTCACCGGCGGTGTGGTGGTGCCAGCGGGGATCGGGCTGGGGAGGGCTCGTGGAGGCGATTTAGGGACAGGCAGGGACCGCAAATCCCGCAGCGCTCTGCTGGCCCTGCTCGGACCGGGCCCTCGCACCCCGAGCCACCCGTGCACTGTGCCTGGGCCTTACGTCTTTAAATATGGCCAAAATAGCCATGTCTCGTATTAAGGTATCTTGTTAGAAGTTCGTTCTTAATCAGAAAGAGGGATAATGCTTCCGGAGCTCTCCAGGATGCTGCTTTGGGCGTGCAGAGGGGTGGCCGGGCGCGTAGCTGGAGTTGGGCAGCAAAATCTGAGCTGCAGGTTCCTCAGGAGATGCGGTAGGGCATTTGTTGCTGACCAGGCACAGAGCTCTGAGAAATGGGGTTAATGTTTATCTGTGCTGCTCCTGGAATGCTGAAGGTTCAGTGTTGACTTGCTGAAGTCTCTTCTGCCTGGTAACATGCTCATAGATTATTTTGTATGAGGGAAATACCTTGGTTCTTGTCATAGAAATCAGGATTATGGCAGATTAATTAGTGCAGGAATTGGGGAGGGGGGGGCTATGTCAGTCTGGATCTTTCTGAAATTCTTCATTAGTTTGCAGTTAAATGTTAAGTTTTTAAAGAGGAAACACTGTGGTAGGACAGTGTCACTTCACACGTCTGCCTCTGAAAGTCTTGGTTTGAAGACCTCTTAATGTTTTAAACTAAATTCTCATTAGAACATCTCTGTTTTACAGACATTTTGGAATGGCCTCAGCCAAAACGTTCTCAGAGCAGCATCCAGCAGGAGATATGCGTAAGTGTTCCTTGGCATGGTCGTGTTTGGTGTTTGTGTTTACTCTCCTCCTGATACCAGAACTGATTTTTGGAGCCAGGGATTGAGTAACAGAGCCAAACCAGCAGAATAAAACTGAATAAAACCCTGTACATACCTTTTCTAAGGCTGCTTCTTTGTCTCTTGTTTGTCTCCAGGGGGGCTCTGAGAATTGCTCTTTCCTGCTGCTCCCACCACAAGCAGTGCCCACAAAATGTGGATTGCTGAGATTTGTTTGATTAAAGCCAACCAAACAAAAAGTAATCCCAGCATTGATGGAGCAAATTGTTTAACTCTGACATGAAATGGGTGGTGCCTGGATCCATTCCCCTGCAGATGAAGTTCATTTCAAACATGCATTTGAATCACGGATTTTCCTTGTTGCAGGATAGTGGGAGAAGGGAGCAGTTGGTTGTGTACCTTACTCAGGTGTTTGTGGCTGGTGCTGATTCAGGCCATGGACTGGGACATCTCTTTGTGTTGGGGAAGCTGGGTCTGTCTGGTGCAGAGAACCAGGCTCACTGCTTTGTTATTGGCACTGGAGTTAGAGCCCCTGGCAGCTTGGGCACAGGGAAGGTGACATTCCTGGTGATAAACACGGTCCTGCTCTGCCTGCAGAATGCCTTCTCCATCGCAGAATGTGGCTTTGTTTCTAAGCAAAGCTGTGGTTCAGGGATTCTCTGAGCCTCAGAAGGGGTAATACACTATTCCTAGAGGGGAGGAGGAGGTTCAAATTTCTCTTGTGTGAGAACCACTCCCATTTTTCAGGATTAAATTCATTTGTTGCTCCTGAGGATCAGAAAGGTGGTTTGCTTTGGCCCTGGCCCAGAGCACCCTGCATGGGCCAAGTGATTTATCACTGTGGATTCTTCTCCCCATGCTAAGCAATGATAACTAAACAAATACAGTTTATTGGTGTTTTAACTCCAGGTGAATGTTTTCTGGTGAGTTTGAACACCAAGGCTGCCCAGAGCAGCTGTGGCTGCCCCTGGATCCCTGGCAGTGCCCAAGGCCGGGTTGGACGGGGCCTGGAGCAGCCTGGGACAGTGGAAGGTGTCCCTGCCATGGCAGGGGTGGGATGGGATGAGCTTTAAGGTCCCTTCCCACCCAAACCATTCTGGGATTCTGTGATCAAAAGTAACCCAAAACAAGTCCTGTCTGTAGGGACAGAGTTAGTTATGACTTTTATTTTATGCCAAACTCTTAAGGATTGTTGAGAAAATACAAATACATGTATGTAGTAAAGATATTCTGGGGAAGAATAATGTTTTATATGTTTGTTTTAACAAGCAAGGATTTACCTGTAAGTGATCTGGTTCAGAAAAGAGGCACAAGCTTAAATTGCAGGGTAAGAATCAGAAAACACCTTAGGTCAGGATACAGCATGGATTTACTTCAGCAGTGAGTGGAAAATCACTTTGTCCTGTCTTCAGGGCTGAACATTTTTTTGCTATGTAATTATTTTCCTTCAGTGGTGATTTTATCTTTCCCTGATGTTCTCTCCAGCTCAGAAGCAATTAAAGGTGCCGTTATTGGGATCGACCTGGGTACGACCAACTCCTGCGTGGCCGTTATGGAAGGGAAGCAAGCGAAAGTGAGTAAAACAGGAGTGTTCCAAGCGGAGTGTCCCCGGTGGTGTCCCCGAGGTGAGTGTTGATGGCACACTTCCATTTGTCCCCCAGGTGCTGGAGAACTCGGAGGGTGCCCGGACCACGCCGTCGGTGGTGGCGTTCACGGCCGAGGGCGAGCGCCTGGTGGGGATGCCGGCCAAGCGCCAGGCGGTCACCAACCCCCACAACACCTTCTACGCCACCAAGCGCCTCATCGGGCGCCGCTTCGACGACTCCGAAGTGAAGAAGGACATGTGAGTGAGGGGACAGTGCCACTGCCAGCACCAGGGCAGCAGGCACCGTGGGGGTAGCATGACCTGCTCTGCTTTAAAACGTGACCCGGCTCTGGGGGGAGTTGTTCTGCCCTCAGAGGTTGCAGTGCTTCTGTCTGAGGGCCAGGCTGTGTTCAGCTGCATTCGTTGCTGGTCACGTTAAGGCTTTCAGAGAAGAAGAAAAAAGGCTTGCTGGTGCTTGCAGTGAAGACTTTTCTGATTTTTGAGGGTGTTTGCAAACAAAGCTGTGTGATCGGACCTCAGGCTTGTGATTGAATGATGTATCTGATTAAAGCAGCAGAGAACTGTGCAGTGTGTAAGCTCTCTGCAGGGCTGGTGCATAGGCATGAGTCCTGTCTGTGCATCTGAATGTGCATTTGATGACTTAATTCTCTTTTTTTGAGACCTTGAATTAGTGTGTAATACATATTTTTCTGACTTGTCTCAAACACTTATAAAGTTGGTATGTGTACCTTGTTTGTGTTGTGTGGGTGTTAGCAACAGCAGGGTCTGTAATTGGTACTTCTGGGACTCTGGATCTGGGGCTGCTGCTGGCAAGTTCAGTGTTCTTAGTTTAGAACTTACACATGTTCCTCTGCTGATACTGATGATTGTAAGGGGTTTGTGCTGCTGCAGAAACTGAGTGGAATTCTTGTGGTTTTCAGTAAGAACGTCCCGTTTAAGATCGTCCGTGCCTCCAACGGGGACGCCTGGGTGGAGGCTCATGGGAAGCTCTATTCTCCCAGCCAGATCGGTGCCTTTGTCCTCATGAAGATGAAGGAAACTGCAGGTTGGTGCAGCTGCTCTTCACTATCTCTGCTTTGTACAGGAAGTGCTGCGGCCATAGAGGTGCTTTCTTGGTACCAAACCCTCATAGGGCAGGGCTGTGGATGTGGGAAGGGAACAGGGCGGGCTCCTGGGAAGCCTCAAGCAAGATCAGTGCCTGCCTCCATCTTGGATCTTTGGCAACGTATTAGTACTTTACTCAAAAGATACTCTTAGCAGAATTGGTTGCTGATTGAGTTGATGCTGATTTTAACTGAATTCACACTCCCTCAGAAGGGGGAGCTCTGTTTCCTAGGAAGCTGCAGTCCTCGTGCCTCCCTGGCTGCAGCTGAGCACAGGCTGGGGCGGCCAGGCTCGGAGTGGCTTTGTGGCTTTGTTCCTACTCAGCTGCTGGATATTTGGCATGTAGGGAGAGGAGGAGTATTCGAGGGACCCCACTGCTGGGCTCTAATAGCTAATTAGCCAGTGGTGACTTTAAATCTTCGCTAGGGGAAAACACCCATTGGCCTGGAGAAATGTTCTTCTCTTTCTCAATTCCTGAAGTGGTTTCTGGGGAAACGGAGTGTGGTACAGAGAGGGAACAGTCAGTGCCTTCTGCAGCCTCATTTGTTAAACGCTCTGTGTCCACTGAGTGTGAGGAGAGCAGGACTGAAGCTTCATCCAAAGGTTATTGTATTTTCTGTATTAGGTCCTGGGCGCTTGCTAAAGCTCCACCCAGTAGTAAAATACAAGTATGTGGTGTGTGAGCACCTAGAGATGATAGGTCTGACTTACTTTGAGGGTGATGTTCCTCTGCCTTAAGCAGGGATCTGCCTCCTGCAGGTGTGTTGGCTTTTGGCCTGGGTGCTGCATGACTTCAGCTGTGGCTTTGCAAGCAGCAGAGAGCAGTGCAGCGTGTAAGCTCTGTGCTGGTGCACAGGCATGAGCTCTGTCTGTGCATCCTCACTGCATCGTGCTCATTTGTATTTTTTAGCAGGTCTCTGTGCGTTTGATGACTGCCCTTTTTTTTGAGACCTCAAAACAGGGTGTAATACATCTTTTTCTGACTTGCTGTCTCAAACACTTATGAAGTTGGTATTTGTACATTATTTGTACTGTATAAGTGTCAGCAACAGCAGGTTCTATAAATGGGATGGAAATGAGTAACTTCTAAGTGCATCACGTGCAAAAAAATGGAGAACAGCTTCAGTCTCACACTCTAAAAAGACAAGCTCTCAGATAAATTCTCACTAGTGGCATCCAGTCACTGATGGAATTGCAGAGATGCTGTGCTGTCAGAAGTCTACAGACTATTCTGTGTTTTGTGGAAGGACTGGAATTCTGCACCACTCCCTCTGCAGCCTCCCAGGAAACAGCAGGCCTGTCTTCTGTTAGTTCAGAAAAATAATTTCAAATTAGGTACTAATGGAGAGAGACTATTTACAAAAGCATGTAGTGACAGGACAGGGGGGGAATAGATTCAAACTAAAAGGGTGGGTTTAGATTAGACAGTAGGAAGAAATTCTTCTGTGAGGGTGGGGAGGCCCTGGCACAGGGTGCCCAGAGAAGCTGTGGCTGCCCCTGGATCCCTGGCAGTGCCCAAGGCCAGGCTGGACGGGGCTTGGAGCAGCCTGGGACAGTGGAAGGTGTCCCTGCTCATGGCAGGGGTGGAATGAGATGGGCTTTAAGGTCCCTTCCCACCATTCTGTGATTCTATGAATGATAACTTGGTGTTTTTACAAGAATAACTTTGTTTTGTCTCCTTTTTCTTCCAGAAAATTACCTGGGACATGCAGCAAAGAACGCCGTGATCACCGTTCCTGCTTACTTCAACGATTCTCAAAGACAGGTACTCATCAAGCTGGGAGGTTTTGGGGCTTACAAATTGCATTCAGTTTCTCTCAGCAGTCAGCACTCTCCTATTTCCTCCTCAGGCTACCAAAGATGCTGGGCAGATCGCTGGCTTGAATGTCCTGAGGGTGATTAATGAACCAACAGCAGCTGCCCTTGCCTATGGGCTGGACAAGTCTGAAGACAAAGTGTAAGTGCCTGTGCATAACACCAACCCTCTGAGATAAACCTGCTGGGATTTGCCTCTTCTGCTTACTGGGCTTTAGAGCACTGCTTGGAGTTCTGCCAAGGTGGACTCAGAGCTGTGAGTGAGAGCTCTGTTAATGTCATCTCTGTTCTGTGCCAGCCAACCTTGTTAGAGAGAGAGTTCATAACTTGCAGCCACAACTTAATTATCAAACCTGAGTGTCAATTTAATTACCTTTCCCACTGGTGGCAGTGGTGGGTGTGGCTAAGGACAGCTGGCTCACAGGCTGTCACCAGAGGTGCTGATGGGCAGCACAGGAGCTGTGCTGAGGTGTGCCAGCTGTCCATGGCTCACAGCTTCTCTGCCTGCATTCAGCCCTCTGTCACTGTCAGAGGTGGTTAGAGAAGTGCAGGCTTTTTGTTAGACATTCTTTGTGTCTGAGGTAGATGATAATGCTGGGAAAGCCTCACATTTTGAAAAAAACCTCATAATAGTTCTGGTGTCCCTGCTCTTGTCATTGGATATGAGTGTGTCTGGTTTTGGAGGGGCAGAAACTGCCCTCTCTGAAATAATGGGCGAGGTCAGGCTTTGTGCAGCACATCTTCCAGGGGCTCCCACATGGACTCTGGGTGCTCAAGGGGTATGGACACTGAGATTGTTCACTGCTGTCTTTAGAGAGGCTTTTAACTTCTGTGGGCAGCAGTGTGAGTTCTGCACACCGTCTCTTGAGGAGAGGGAGTTCTGAGCCACTCAGCTTTGTCTAGAAAGTCATGTTGTCCTGCCTCTCTCCCCGCAGCATCGCAGTCTACGACCTGGGTGGTGGCACTTTTGATATCTCTGTGTTGGAAATCCAGAAAGGCGTCTTTGAGGTGAAGTCCACCAATGGTGACACTTTCTTGGGTGGAGAAGATTTTGACCAGGCTTTGCTACAGTATATTGTGAAAGAGTTCAAGAGAGAGGTAAGGTGTCTCTTGAGAACACAGGCCTGTGTTACACTGCTTTTCAACCTCACTTTGTAGAAGAATGGGAATTCTCTTAAGTTACTAGGACTTGATTTGTCACCTCTAGCACAGATGGGATTTAAGAGGGTTAGACACTCTTTAGCCTGGCTTCTACTTCTTACACTTGTTTTCTTAAAGTGGAATATCCCTCTCCTGGAAGACATAGAATAGCAGAGTTTCTGCCTTTTTTCTCTCTCGTGTAGCAGGACTATCCTATACACAGTTTGCTTACTTTTAAAAGTAAACACCTGTGGTCCAATCGAATGTGACAGGACAGATGCAAACAGGGGTTGCCAGGAGGAAACTGCAATGTAATTCCAACTCCTTGGCTAATTCAGTCCTGTCTTTTCATTCTGTGATGCAGCAGCCTTTCCAAGCTTCAGTCTGTCACTCACTGTGTGATCACTTGCAGAGCACAGAGGGCTGGCAGCTTGGAAATGCTCCCTACCTCTGCCAGCAGGGAGAGAGCAGCACAATGCACGTAGCAGTCTGCTCTAGAAATAGCTTTCCAGTCAAGAGCTCTGAGGAGGTGAACTGCAGTGAAGTGACTCCTGAGCAGGTGCTGAGAGTCTGTTAACCCTGTTTTTGTCACTCAGACGGGTGTTGACCTGACTAAAGACAACATGGCCCTTCAGAGGGTGAGAGAAGCATCAGAGAAAGCCAAGTGTGAGCTTTCGTCATCTGTGCAGGTACGTGCCTGGATCCAAAGCATCCAGTACAACGCTGGGAGATACAGAGTTCTGCACTGGGTTTGTTTGCAAAGCTCTCTGACATTGTTCTTTCTTCTGTGTGACCCAATGGCATCACTGGCACAGCAAATCACTCAGCAGGGTGGGCTTTCAGAGCACAGGGAGCTGGTGGAAGCTGAGTTGTTGGGTGCTGGGTTTTGCCCTTTTTCTGGCACCACATCTTCTGATCTCGCAGGGAACGTGACCTTGTTCCCACCCTGTTCTGTGCTTCAGAAGTGTGGTGGGCATCAGGGAATTCAGCTGCAGCCAGTGCTGCTGGGTTACTGGAACCACTTACAGCTCTGTGCAAGCAGTTGCAAAACCTTGGTGCTACTCATTCCACTGAAACAGCTAATTTGTGTAGTAATGCCTATAAAGAATCTTGACTTACTTGCCTATAGATGAGTTGTCTGGACAGTGGGCAACAGACACCCTCCTTCCTTTTTTCCATCAGCTTTGTATATTAATGCAGCCAAGCGTGTCTTTTATTCATTACTGAATAAGGAACTGGAGAAGCAGCAAGTTGGGAGTGTAATAGTTCTGGCTAAGTGAAATTAAGGTCAATTATATAGTAATTGAAATGGGGACTCTGCCAAGTTCTGGGTTCTGAATAAGCATCTTTAATTTTATCTGCTGGTGGTCTTTTTGCTGGCCAGTGGGGAGCTCATAGCAAGGAGTGGAGGGCAGTCACAATGGCTGCATAGTTCTGCCAGAGACATAGCAAGCTCTGTTTTATGAGCTCAAGAGCTGGCAAATGCAGTTTGTTCATACCAGGAAAGACTGAATTCCTTAACTCTTTAGCAGTGAAAGGAAAACAACTTGCTTTTGGCCCCATTTTCCCCTAATGCTTTTGACCATGCTTATAAAGTGTTTATAAAGTGAGTGCACACCTCTAGTCAGCAGCATGGCTTTAATTCCTGTGTAAACTTAATCCCTAGAGTTTAAAGCACTAATGTTTTAATTGCTTTTTGTAGTGTCTTTGATGTCAGCATGACTCAGCACTCGAATCAGATGATTTCAGTATAATATTTGCTTTAAAAATCCAGCATGTGACAAACAGGCATAAGAAGTGGGGATTATGGTCCCTTGCTCTAATTAACTTTGTGTTAAATGGCAGCAGACGGGCTGTTGAACGTGGGCTGTTGGCATTTAGAAAACAGCCATGAATTACTTCCTTTGAGGAGTTTACCTGGTGTGGAATGTTAGTTGGCAGAATCTTTGGAACTCTGAGGATGGGCTTGCTTCTGGGTTGTGCTGAAGGAACAGGATTAAGGTTGTCACTTCCAGTGTTTCTGCTCTTACCTTCTGGCTATGACAAATTGTTTTTCTCAACAATTAAAGACCTGGAAGTAACAAAGTATTAAAATTGGGGTTTAACAGTTGTAACCATGAGGTGTGGAACAAAATAATTGTGTTTTCTCTGAAATGTCAAACATAAGTGTGCCTGCTGCCACTTAAACTGGGCTGGAGGGTGAACAGCCGCATAGATGCCTCAGTACAGGCCAAGCAGAACGTGTAAGCTGACCCAAAGCCCATTCCTGGTTTCCACTGTGAGCCTGTTTCTGTGCCACAGACTGACATCAACCTGCCCTACCTGACCATGGACGCCTCCGGACCAAAGCACTTGAACATGAAGCTGAGTCGGGCGCAGTTTGAGGGCATTGTGGCTGACCTGATCAAGAGGACAGTGGCCCCCTGCCAGAAAGCCATGCAGGATGCTGAAGTCAGCAAGAGTGACATTGGGGAAGTCATCCTCGTCGGTGGCATGACCAGAATGCCAAAGGTATGAGCTCAGTGCCTGTTCAGGCAGGGCTGGCACAGCTGCCCTGTGCTTGCTGTTCCTGGGGATCGGAGCAGAGGAGCTGGGAGTGCTCAGAGCAGACTCAGTGCGGAGGATCCCATGGGAGCACTGCCCAGGGCCTCTCGTTCTGTTTACTTGGCTCAGCTGGGATCTGGAGCCGAGTTGCACTTTACAGAGTCAAGTGAGAGGTGAAAGTCCAGCTGCAGCCTGACTTTCTGGTGTGCACTGGACACAGCAGTGTTGTTGAGAAGTACGGGGCATTTCCTCTTGTTGTGGACTCAGTGTGGTAAAGGTACATTTCAGTGACAGCCATTTCTCAGTGATCTGTGCCTTCCGAGGGATTTCCAGCACTTAGAGCTGTGAAGAACCTGCACGAGCAGAAGCACTCTGGTACCTGCTGGCTGTGTGTATTCAGAGGTGTTCTGTATTCAGAGCTACCTGTTGGAGGCTGCTGTTGTCAGGCCCATTCACCTGGCTCTTCCAGACACTCCTTATCTAAAGCCTGGCCCTCACATTCTGTGGAGATAAGCAGCAGCAGGTAGCTTTAAAGCCTGCTGTGCTGACATGCACAGTCTTGCAGATAAGGTGCTGTCTGCAGGTGATTTACTGCTGCTGCTCCCCATCCCAGAGCTGAACATGGATGTACACTGCTCTCCCCAAGGGTACAGCCTGTCCTTTCCTGCAGAGAGCGCCAAAATCTCACTCCAGAGGGATCAGTCAGGCTTGGACTATTTGTTGCTTTGTAGGTCCTCTGTAGGACAGTAGGTGTGTACATGGTCCTGCTTGGGGTTGATTTGGGGTTTGGTGGGAGGGTTTTTCCTCCCTGTATCAATGAGCCTGGTGGCTGGAGGTGATACTGGTGTGAGCAGAAGGTCACCCAGGCAGGGGAGTCAGAGCAGCAAGATAAACAGAAGCTCCTGCTCTGGCTGAAGCTCAAGTGTGGAGTAACTCTGCTGTACATTCCCAAAGTCCTTGTTGTTTCAGCTGGATAAAGGAAAAATGGTCTGATTACCTGTGTGTAAAGTGGTGACAAACACAAAGCCTTTTTCTGAGACATTATGTATCCTTCAGGGGTGGAAGACAGAACTTAAATATTGATTTTTATTTTTCCTTCTTCCCCTCATAATCCCCAGCATGTGTGGCTCTGAGCTGGCAGAATGCTTTCCTGAGTGCCTGTAGTTACAGCTCTGCCTCTGAAATTAGTGGCAGTGTGTTGGACACAGCCCAGAACCTTCTCTAGGGTACCCTGTTCTGCTCTCTTCCTCCTGCTAGGAGGGAATGTGGGCTCTCTGGAGCATTCCTGTGGCCAGTGCTCCAGGAGATGGCCTGTGGGTGGTTACGAGCATTGTTTTGTACCGTAAAATACACCTCTAGAGAGAAAGTCTTGGGTTTAATTACATGCTCACACATGGAGTCCTCCTCTGTAATGAGCACTCTGGGCAGGTGTCTCCTGGCTGTGGTGCACAGTTGGCTGTTTGCTTCCAGCAGTTTTCCAGGCACATCCCACTCACCTGTGCTGATGTGCCCAACAGCTGTACTCAGAGAGGAGCACCAGCCCCACAGCCCTCCCTTGTGGGGCAGAGGAGGGCTGTTCTGAGCTGTGCTCTGGGGCAGACCCTCGGTGCATTCCTGTCTGGATGCTTCAGCAGGAAATCTGTTGGGATCATGAGCACAGTCCTTGGGAATGGGCCGAGCAGTGCAGAGCTGACAGCAGAGCTCAGAGTGCTGACACTGCCCATCTGCTCTGCTGGAACAGCCCACGAAATAAAGAGTTGGAAAATACTGTTCTTCATACAATTCCCTTTTTTTTCCCCTGTACTTCGCACAAACACCATGAACTGTGCTGCTGGATTTTCTACCTTCCCTGTGTTCCTCCACAGCTGTACTGTCCTTGGCAGCTGTGTCCTGCTCAGTGTTGGCTTGCACGGTTCCCAGGGAGCAGTCCTTGACTCCTTGATAAGCCTGGGATGATCCCCTCGGAACGTGGCTGGGCTGTGTGAAGGCTCTGATGGAGGCTGCCTTGCAGCTGGCAGACACAGCCTCTGGAGAAGGGACTGTGGGCTGGAGTGAGGGCATTCGGTGCTGTGCAGGAGGATGGGCACAGACCTGAGGCTCAGGGTTTCTCTCTCAGGCTTCCATGGCAGCAGCAGCTGAGCCACAGAGCTGAGCCAAGGCTGCTGTGGCCGTGGCAGTTCCCCCGCGGATGAGCTGTGCTGTGTCTCGTTCAGGTGCAGCAGACTGTGCAGGAATTGTTTGGCCGTGCTCCGAGCAAAGCAGTCAACCCTGATGAGGCCGTGGCTATTGGAGCAGCTATCCAGGGCGGGGTGTTGGCCGGTGATGTGACAGATGTGCTGCTGCTGGATGTAACTCCCCTCTCCCTGGGCATTGAGACCCTGGGAGGTGTCTTCACAAAGCTCATCAACAGGAATACCACCATCCCCACCAAGAAGAGCCAGGTAAGAGCTGACTCAGGATGGGTGGGACTTTGCTGGTGCTCTCAGACGGCTCAGGAAAGGCCACCCAAAGCATCCCAGTAGATGGCAAGAGAAGCAGTGGAGAAATCAGGCTAAATGTCAGCCACTGAGTATCTCTGATTACTGGTGTGCCCAAGAGGGGAAGGCAGTTGAGTTAATGGGTGCCAAGATCTGCCAGGGTGTTTGTGGCCTGGTCAGGGTTGTTGCAGTGTGTGTGCCATGATGTCACCTGTCAACACATCATTCTGAAGGAGAATTGTGTGGAGCACTTCCGGGTTCTGAGCACCACACCCATGGAGAGCGCCTTGCTTGGCTGTGTGCCTCGGAAGGGGTTATCTTTTCTCTGCATTGTGAAGTCCTGGTGACTTGGGTGTGATCCTTTCCTTGCCTTGGCCTTGTCTGGGCCTGCTGCTTTGTGCTCTCTCGGATAACACCTGAGCTGCCTGGGGCACGGGCTGGAGCCTGCTGCTTCAGGGGGAGGTGTTCTGGGGGTGTGGTGGCTGCCCTGGAACCTGCTGCTGCCATGGATGGGCAGTTTCTGTGTCCCCAGGTGCCTACAGGACAAGATAACAGTGAGCTTGGCTCTTGTTAGCCTTGATGCCTTGGAGCTTTGTCAGGGGAGCATGAGAACAAGAAGCATTTCATGATTTTCCCTTCCAAGTAGCTTCCTTTTATTCCTTGTTCAGTCGGCTTGTAGCTGCAGATGTTTGTGTGTTCTAATTAGCTGTGCAATAACTTCCTGTTCCTTTTCCATAGGTGTTTTCTACAGCTGCTGATGGGCAAACACAAGTGGAAATCAAAGTGTGCCAGGGAGAGAGGGAGATGGCCAGTGACAACAAACTGCTTGGCCAGTTCACATTGGTGCGTTGCCTTCTCTATTCGTGACCTTGGACTTGACCTTCTTGGTGACATTCAGAGCCTTCTCCATTTCAGCTGCCCCCTGAAGGCAGTGTTGAGGGGGAGTCATCTTACAGAAGACATTTGACCCCATTTGTGGTACAAAAGCAGCCTCCAGAGGCACAGCCGGGCCCTGTGGCAGGGGACCAACTGGCACTGAAGATGGAGCTCGGAGTTTCTGAGCAGTCTCATGTGGCACTGGGGCTGCTGCAGCTTTAGGGCCTGGTCACCAGGAAGGGCTCTCTGGCTATAAAAAAGCCTGTGCAGTACCAGTCCCAGCAGATAACCTGAATGCTGGGCTTTCCTCTGGTGTAGCAAAGATGGGACCTGGAGCAGGCTCCAGGATACCTGCAGTCCCCAGGGGAACCCATTCCAGCCTAGTGACCCCCTGGGAGTGGAGTCAGTGTGAGCCGAGGTACCCCAGGGTGTTCGTGGCCTGGCTGGGATTGCAGGGTGTGTGCCATGATGTTAAACTGTCAACACATCATTCTGAAGAACTGTGTGGAGACTTTGTGAACTGAGCACCAAGCCCTGCTTCCTGGGGAACAGATGTGCTCCAGGACTGCTGGGAGCAGAGGGGGCTGCCCAGCCAGCTCCCTGAGCAGAATGGGTTTGGTCAGTGCTGGCAGAGTTTGGCACTGTTAAACTGTTCGAGTTTGTCTGAACTTCCTAGGAAGAGCCCTGCGGAAAGGAAGGGCTTTGCCTTTCTTTTGTACTTTTGGAGGAAGCTGTGCTGCCTCTCACAGTCTTAAAATGGTTCCTCAGAGGTGGCCAGTGAAGTCTGTGTCCAGAACTGAGGCAATAGAGCATCTTGACATAGCTGTGGAAGAGGGGCTTGTGTTAGCACTAAAGCAGAACCTGTACCGCCTTGGAACCAGACCTGGGGGTTCTCTCTTGTGGTTTCTGTGCACTTGTCCAGGGCAGAAACCTGCATCACACTGAATCTGTCAGGATACCAGTGCACAAACGGTGCCAGCCGGTACTTGGAGGACTCAGCTCTGAGGGTTGGTTAGAGGTTCATTCAGTATCAGATCCCCAGGGTGATGTGCCCAGCCCTGTCCCCTGAGCTCTGTCCCTGTGGGAGCTGATGGCCACCCCTTGTCATTCCTCAGGTCGGGATCCCCCCGGCGCCGCGGGGAGTGCCCCAGATCGAGGTCACCTTCGACATCGACGCCAACGGCATCGTGCACGTGTCAGCCAAGGACAAGGGCACCGGGCGGGAGCAGCAGAGTGAGTGCTCTGGGCCTGCTGGGGACGGGGAGGGGAGCACTGAGGGTGACACTCAGTGACTCCAGGGGGAGTGCAGTGCTGCCTGGATGGCATCCCACGGTCCGGGCTGGGCATGGGGCCTGTGGCTCCATGCTGGGGTCACCCTTACTCCACAGTCTGTTGCCAGTGCAGCACAGATGCAGCTGAAGTCACCTGAGCCTGAGTGTCTGCCCTGGAAAGGAGGGCAAAATGAGGTGGGCAAAGGGAGAAGTGAGAGCTGAGCTGTGGGTTTGTTCTAAGGCAGTAAAGCTTCTGTAAGCTCAGCCTCTGCCCTCTCCGGTAACCTCCTGACAGAGGCTGCTGCCAGTGGACGCTCTCCTTGCACGTTAGGCAAAGATGAACACCTGCCTGTGCCAAGTCAAGGCAGCACTCAGTGGCAGGGTTTCACCACATCCCAAGTGGTTTTGCCCTGTGTGACAGTCCTGCCTTGGTCTTGCCATCTGGAATAATTGCAGCAACAAGTGAGCAGAGTGCAGCTGTTTCCTGGGTTTCCTGCACGTATCAGCTGTGTCCCAGTGCCCAGGTGTTGAGCACACAGGTTGGCTCGCTGAGGGCCACTGGTGTTGGTGGGCCGTGCTCCTGCTGCTTCACAGGGGTGCTGTGTGTCACCAAGGTGCTTGGGGCAGCCACATGTGCCCTGAAGGCACAGAAATGGGGGTTTGGGAATGCAGCACTTTGTATGAGTTGTCCTTGAGCTGTGCTGCTGGGAGTGCTGTTCCTTTGGGAGCACACAGGGATTGCTGTCTGTCAGCATGGCTGCATGAAGGTGCCAGCTTTTAAGGGAGAAGTCAAATCAGGAAGATCTCTGACTCCAGGGTGTGCCGTGTACAGCTGTGCCAAGACCCTGTTTGTTTGAGATTACTCCATTATAAAGGTCTGGAGATGGGAATATTTTGAAGCAGCAGGTTTTCCCTGTAACCACCTTGTTCATTTCCATCCACCTAGGCTGGAAGTGTCTCCAGCTGGCAGGAGGCTCAGGGACTTCAAGCTGTCAGTGTGTTCTGCTCTGTGGTGCAGTGAAACGTTGGGCCCTGTGTGCTGGGGTAATTCATGACACAGTTGACGGTTTTTAAAGCTCTGTGGTGGTTTCTGGAGATTATTTGAAGCATTTACAGATTTCCCTGATAGAAAATAGAACTCTCTTCTCCCATATAACTGGAAGCCTTTCTACTGCCCTTCAGCTGTTTCTTGGAGAGAACCCTTGGGCAGTGGAATGCTCCAGTTAGCAGAAGCATTAACTGTGCACAACTGGAAGGTGTGTGCTGCTTTTCATCACACTGCTTGGCTTTTTGGCAGCAGTTTGGTACCAAAACCACCCTGCTTGTTTCTTTGATTTCCTTGGAGATCTGGGATGTGTGGCAGCCTTCTACTGCTGAGTAAAAGGCTCCTGGTAACAGGCAACCAGAATTACTTTTAGCTGCCTACCTGTATGTAGGTGTGGTCCTAATTACAAAGCTCAATTGCTCATCCCACATCTGTATCCAAAGGACACCTCTGTGTGTGTGTCTTTGTTCAGGGTTTTGTACCACTGACAGATATTCCACAGAAAACTTCCTTTAAATGGTGATTGTAGTGTGTACTTATGGGCATTGTGATGTCCTGGATGTTGGTCCTCTTGCAGTGAGATTACACTGATTCCTGCAGTAAAGCCAAGTCTAGACTATGCTTTTTGGCACTAACAGAGGGAAGAAGACCGAGGAGGGGATGTGTAAGAGCCTGCCCATAGAATTGTGCTCCATTTCCTTATTAAGGGCAGTGTGAGGAGCTGCATGGGGAACGTTGTCTTACCCTGCCACCAGCCTGGGCTGCTTTCCAACAGGGAAAGGAATCTTTGGTGAAACCATTCCTTCTCTTTGGATTTTTTTGTTGGTTGGGTTTTTGCTGGAGGGTTTTGTTTGAGGGGTTTTAGTTTTGATTATTTTTTAGCTCTGTGGTTTTAATCTGGGATGCTGCTTAGGTTTGAAGACTTTGGTGCACCCTCCCTTTCCAGGAGGATTAACTGAAGACTGGCCACAGTGACTGCAGACCAGCAGGCAGGAAGTGTCTGGCAGAGCTGGGGAGTTGTAGATCCAAGAGATGAGGCCTTTACCTTGCCAGCAGCATCAGTGGCTCTTTGAAGAGTGGCTGTCTTTGTCCTGCCCACGGGGCCTCCTCAGGTGCAGAGTCTCTGAGCGAGGCTGCTGCTGTTAGGCTGGGGAGTAATCCTCCTCTCAAAGGTGAGAGCAGATCCTTTATTGGTGTTCTCCTCTGCTGCAGTTGTTATCCAGTCCTCTGGCGGCCTCAGCAAAGATGAAATTGAGAACATGGTGAAGAACGCAGAGAAATACGCAGAGGAGGACAGGCGGAGAAAGGTAACGGGGGGTTACGGGGTCTTGCAGGGAGCCCAGGACCTGCTGCTTCCACCGTTCTGTGCTTTTAGGTGTGCCCACCCCTGGGGGGGCTCTGGGCTCTGCTCTGTGAGCTCTCACCAAGTATCTGCCCCTTTCCTTACATTCACTTGTCACTCCAGGGTTGCAGGAAGGTGTTAGCAGAGGCTTTTGGGTCTTGGGGTTGGATTGGGTACCTCGCCCTGTGACTGCACTTCACTGCTCCCTGAGGAACTCCTGGGACATGGAGGCAGCAGGGAGCAAACTCACCTGCCTGCTGCTCACGGCAAACAGCTTTGCAGCTCTGCTGAGGGTTTTTGTCATCACTGCTCTCCACTGCCCCCCGTGGCTGTGCATTTGCAGCCAGCCTGGGTTAAATGGAGCAGTGTGTTCGTTAAGCTACTCTTCCTGAGCTTATTCTAAAGCTTAATTTATAGAACCTGCCAGACAAAGCAGCACCTCAGCCTCTTCCTTCCTAAGTGGGAAGTCACTTCCCACAGGGGGCTATGTCTCAGTGTGGCACCTGGGATGCTGTGTCCGTGTGAGCAGTGCTGGCCTCAGTGCAGGTGAGGCCAGGAGGAGGGGATGGAAATCCTCACTGGCCTTGTCAAGGGAAGACTGGCACTGCCATGGGGAGTGACTGAAGCTGTGATACACACAAGATTAATGCTTGGAACTAACTGGCTTAATGAGGGTAGTACTAATGAATTATGCAACTAAATATAGAGCATTGATTTTTAAGCAGACACAGCACAGGCTGACTCTGGGATGTGGCAGCAGCGTGAGTTTAGTGATTGCTGCAACTGGCACATGGAATTGATCCACTTTGTGTCCTTCAGTCACTAGGAGCCTGTCTCGGGTGTCCAGGCAGCGCTGTACATCTTGCCCCCAGGAGGGAAGGGGTCAGAAGAGGACTGAAGGGGAGAAGGCATGGAATAAATTCCCTGGAAGCAGCACTGCCTTGCCTCAGAACCTCTAAAGCCACAAAGCAGTGGCTGATGGGCATTTGTAGGTTATCTGGAGAACCTTTGGAGACCTTGCTCTGAAAGTCCCACTGTTTCAATAACCCCATCATTGCCATGGAGCGTAGGGGGAGGTCTGGCATTTAAAGAGGCTGCACTGAAAACTGTCCTGCTGCCTTACCCTGTATCTTAAATTGCTGGATGCACTTCTCTCTGTTTTAGTCCTGAAGTGGGACTCAGCCCTGTCCAGTGAACTCTCAGAGGAAGGGGATTAGGTTATTTTAACTAACACTTCTCTTGACTTGACTTGTTTAACTGTAATTTCCAAAACTGCCTCATTAGACTTTTCTCATCCTGGTTTTACTGCCATGGAAGTATCAGGAATGCATAAATGGGAGTTTTTGTAATAAGGGAACACAAGTTCCACCCAGCATTTGAGTTGTCTCTGGTGCCCCTGTTGCTGAAGAAGCTTAAGGATGTTCTCTGAAAGCTCTGCTGCTTTCCCAAGGAGCAGAGTGTGGCTGTGCTGTCCCCGAGGTCTCTGTCCTTTCCCGTGTGCCAGCAGCGGTGCTGCATTGGTCACTTGCAGTCCAGGGGAGTGCATGTGAGTGTGAAAGCACGAGGGCTGGCTGGCACTGACTCCTCTCAGGGCCCTGTGGGGCCACAGTGCACCTAGAAATGGTTTGCTTGCATTTCTTCTTGCCCTGCTGCCGTGGAGAAGGGCCCTGGGTGGGAACTTGAGCGGAGCTTGGCAGTTTGGGGCATGAAGTGGCACCACTTGTGTCACCAGTGGCAGCAGCCCTCACCAGCTCTCTCCCCCAGGAACGTGTGGAGGCCGTGAACATGGCCGAGGGCATCATCCACGACACGGAGTCCAAGATGGAAGAGTTCAAGGATCAGCTGCCAGCAGATGAGGTAGGTGGTTCCTGATCCTGGAGTGCTAAAGCTAAACCCCTTACGAAATCATCGCTCACATCCCACTTAACTCCCGGCTGGCTCCGGCCAGTGGCACCAGCTCTGGCCGTGTTTCTGTGCTGGGTGAAGGTGACACAGCCCCGCACCTCTGGGTGGGGCCCTCAATGAGAGGGGTGAGTGTGGCTGAGGGAGGATGGATGGGCATCCTTAGAGGAACAGGGTTTGGGTGATGGCAAATAACCCATTTCAAAGTGCAGGGTCGGTGTCACTGAGGGTCTGAGCGCCTGGGAAGCTGTTGATGAGAGGTTTCTGCAAGAGCTGCGGCCTTGCAGTGCTGTGATAAGGGCTGTGTTGTGGCTGGCTCCTCAGAGGAGGGGTTTGCTCAAGCCTGGACACTGTGGACAGTGCCTGCCCCTGTCTTAGCACAGGGACAGAGCTGCTGTGCTCTCCTGGCAGTGCATGCACAGCACCCAAGAACTTGGGGGCAGTGAAAATCAGTGTCTACTTAACTCCAATTTTTCTCTCTTTGAAATGAAATGGATATTTAATATCCAAGAATGCTTTTCACACCACTCTGAGGCTGTGCATTGAGAATTTCAAATGCCAAGTTTAGAAGAGTGCCCAGTTACCAATTTAACAACTCTGGGAAGCAGATTTGAAGGGCTCCTGGGGGCTCTGAGGTGTCTGAGGGAACACGATTATGGTTTGTTGGTAGCAGCCTCTGGTCAGTTAAAGGCCGTTTCTCTGCCAGCAGATGGGGACGGGACAAGGGGCAGTGGTTTTAAACTGACAGAGGGCAGGGTTAGGTGAGATATTTGGAAGAAATTTCTTCCTTGTGAGGGTCCAGAGAAGCTGTGGCTGCCCTGTTCCTGGAAGTGTCCACAGCCAGGTTGGATGGAGCTTGGAACAACTTGGTTGAGTGGCCATGGCAGGGGGTGGAATGAGATGATTTTTAAGGTCGCTTCCCACCCAAACCGTTCTGTGATTCCTTGCTATTGGCTGGCTCTTTGTTTGGAAGTAGGATCACTGGAGTTTGCTCTCACAGGAGCAGGGAGCCTAAATCCCTGTTCCCTGCAGGGACTGCTCCCTATGGCTTCCCTGGGGAGGTGGGGCCCTGCTGCCTCTCCAGCAGCCTGCCAGGGGAGGAGGCAGTGCCAGCCTGTGTGAGGGGCTGACAGACGGCTCTGGCTGGGATTCGCCCGCTCTCTTGCTCTGCTCCGAGCTCCTGCGCCCCGGGCAGCGCAGGGATTAACCAGGGCAGGAGCAGCCCTGCTCGCTGGCTCCCTGACAGGCCTTAAATATCCATGAAAACCAGCTTGCTGTTCCCTTCCCTGCCCCTGGCATGGCTGTGCCAGGTGAGCTGTGCCAGGCACAGAGCATGGCCTTGGCCAGCTGTCAGGCCCTGCAGGGCTCCGTCCTTGGTGCCTCAGCACACAGGGCCCCATTAATGCCAACTGGGGCACTGTTAGTGCAGTGGAGAGGTGCCCACTGGGAGCTGGGCACAGTCCTAGGCCCTGCAGGCTCGCTTTGAGGCTTAACTCTGTGGCTTCTGGCACAAAAAGGTAGTTTTGCTGTGGCCCGGAGGTGATGAACTGACAGGATGGAAATTCTCAGTGAACCAAGTGCAGCATTTCACCTTGGGGTTTTGTGTCTTCTTTTGCAGTGCAACAAATTGAAGGAAGAAATCGCTAAAATGAGAGAACTCCTGGCTCGTAAAGACAGTGAAACAGGAGAGAACATCAGGCAGGCAGCAACCAGCCTGCAGCAGGCTTCCCTGAAACTCTTTGAAATGGCATACAAGAAGGTAGGTCCATGGTCAGTGCACTTCCAGAGCCCTCGGATGGGGAGGGGGGAGTCAGGACACCAAACTTGGGTAAGAGCTGGATTGGGAGGGAGTCAGGACACCAAACTTGGGTAAGAGCTGGACTTGGGAGGTGGTGCTGAGCCTCTCTGCAGCTGCCTCTGAGTGACACTGCCTGAAGGGGCAGCTGTGGAAGGTCAGGGAGAGGTGGAGGCCTGAAATCCTGGCTGTGCCTCCAGGCTGGGTGTTCTGTTACTGTACAGCATTCCATGGAAAAGGGGAAGCTCCTAATGAGCATCCAGAAGAGCACAGAGAGGGCTTTCCCCTCAGTGCATGGAGTGCCTGAAGGAGTAAAGTAACTCCTGAACTTACTGAAGGGTGATTGTAAAACGTGATTCCTGTTCAGTCTGCCTAAAGCCCCAGTAGAAGGCCAGTGGGATTTTCTTCTCCACCTCCTTCCCAGTGAGAGGCCCTCCCAGCCACTGGAACCTGGGCGGGGTGTGCTTGCCTGTGCAGGGAGGTGTCCCAGGATGGCAGTGGCACACTGCCCAGGTGACCTTGCTGGTGCTGAGCTGTCCCTACTGGGGAAAGCTGCTTTCCTGGTGTCAAACAAACCTTGGGTGCTGCAATGTAAGCCTGTGACGTCCCCTGGGAAAGGGAATCGTGGGAAGATTGCTTCCTCCCTCTCAGAGCTCAGGCAGAGGTGAAGCTTTCCCTTCTCCAGTGGACATGGCTCGCTGCACTGAAGGAGCTGACCGGAGCAGCCAGCCAGGAGAAAATGTCCAGGAGAAGCAGTTTGTTGTTACCACAAGTAATAAACCCTTTTGTTTGCAGATGGCCTCAGAGCGAGAGGGTTCTGGAAGTCCAGGAGATCAGAAGGAAGAGAAGCAATAAGGAGTCTCTGTCTTGCCTTGACTAGAGAATGATGAAGAGGTCGATTTTCTTGATGCTTGGGAGAGAAGGGACCTTCCTGAGCAGCAAGGGGCAGAATTCAGACTTACTGTGTTTTTGCAGTATTCTATATATAAAATTCTTTAATGTATAAACTTAGTGATGTGTCTGCTAGATAAATTGTCACTTGATGAACGTTAATTCATGCCAGACAAAGTTAGGAGTTTGACCCCAGGGTGTTCCCCTGAGCACGTGGGGACTGGCTGATCATTTAATACTTGACACAATGGTGTAGTAAACCCAAGATCCAAGCTTGGAAACCATGTCACTGAATTGGGAGGGTGGAGATGGAAGCTGTGCTGGAATGGGGAGGACAATAAGGCCTGCATGGCCCCTCCTCATGGATCTGAGTACCTGGGAGCAGGTGGAGGCCTGTGAGCAGCAGGGGCAAGGCTGGTGATGTTGCTGGAGACCATTTAGCCCTGAGCTAGGCTGGTACCCTTGTTCTGAAGGAAAGGGGCTCTTCAAACTCAGCTGTAACATTATTTCTTACAAAAGAGGCAGTGTGGAAGTTCAATACTTTGCTTGTCTGAGCCTTCTGCTCCATCCTGTGTCTGTTCTCTGCTTATGGTAAAACAATTTCCTTGATAATAAAACTGTTACTGGATCCACTCTGGATTTTTTTAAAATAAAAGCGGAAAAGTCTCCAACATGGAGTTCCTGCTATCCTGGCCTTTGCTGCCTGTGAGAGCTGCAGAGGGAACAGTCAGGCAGCTGTAGCTGTCTGGAACTTGTGCTTCATTCACAGGCACAAAGGAGGTCTCTGGTGTCAGGTTGAGGTTGGGCTCTTCTCAGAGTGTCACTGCTGCTCTCACGAGGTGCCTCAAGTCCTGTGACTGCAGTAGCAGTGGGACTTCACCCTCTGGCACTTTGTGCTTGGGCTTAGCCTTACAAAACAGGCTCTGGGCTTGAGCAGCACTTGCCCACTGTGGCTTCCAGCAGCCCAGCCTTCCAGGGAGGTGCATAGATGTAGCTGTGTCTCCTTTTTCCCTATCTCTTACTCTGTGTCTCATCAACTGGAAAGAAAACTGGGTTTGCAGCTGCTTTGTCCTGCCCGCTCAAGTATTTAGTGGGGAGGAAAGGATGGTTTTTGTTCTGGCACTCAAGACAGTTTCCTGAATACGAAAAACTGTTGGGAGAAGCTACAAGTAAGAACTCCCTTCTGCTGCTGCTCCTGCCAAAGCCATCCCCCGGATAAAAGTACAGAAAAAGAGAAGGAATTCAGTGGCAGGGCGAGTTGGGTATTTCAGGTGCTGGAGGGAAATGTCCTTAAGTGAAACAGTTTATGAGCCATCCTCTGTGGCAGCTGTTCCTGCAGCAGGGCCAGCCCAGGCCAGGGGGATGCTCCCACACCATTTCCTCTCTGCTGGGCTGGAGCCTCCAGGGTTCCGAATCATTGATCAGGCCTTTACTTCTTCAATGAATTATTGTCCCTGTCACAGTTTAAATACATTTTTCATAGATGTTCTTTATTTATTAATGTGCTGTTCTTAGCTCCTCCTTTATAAGCTGAATTATTGAGCTGGGGCAGGAACAGTGAAATCAGGTGATGTGTGGCATGCTGAGAACCGTTTCTTGCTGTGAAAACCTGCCAGGAAGGCAGAGGTGGGAGGGATGACTCCTGTCCTGAGGCAGTGGCTCCTGCCCTCCCACCGCTGGGAAGGCACTGCCAGCACTGGGGCAAGGGTGTTTGGGGTCCACTTTCCATGTAGGCCAACAGTTACCTTAGGAATACTTACTGCCACTGTGGCTCCAGCAGTGCTGCAGCTCTGGAATAAATTACTGGTCTGTGTCTGGCAGTAACTAAGAACAGTTTTGCAGAACTCTGGGAAAAAGGCACTGAGTGCTGTCTGTGCTGTGTTCCTGCCTGGGTCTCTCGGTGCCCTCTGTGCTGGGAGCTGCTCAGGGCCAGGCACAGCCTGGGCTCTGTCAGCTGAAAAGTTCAGTGCCACAAGCGGGGCTGAGCACACCCCAGCTCACAGCTCCTGCCTGACATGAGAGGGGAGGCTGAGAGTGAGCCGGGCACAGGAATCTCCCCGCGCCTGCAGCGGCTCCCTTCCCTTTCCCGCGAGCCTTTTCCCCGCAGGGCCGGGAGCTGCTGTGCTGCCTGTGCGCCGGGGGCTCGGCTGCCTCGGGCAGCGCTGCCAGCGCCGCACAGCAGCAGCGGGAGATGGAGCCTTCCCAAGAGGAGCTGCCCTGTGCTGTGGGACGGCTCCTTTCCCAAACCCGGCTCCAAAGAGACACGAGGAGAACGCTCTCCGGAGCTCGGCTGCTCTGCTCCCTCCTGCTCCCGCAGCGCTGAGCCGCTCCCGTGTCAGCCAGCCGGGAATGCTGTGGGAGAACCGGCAGCAGCGGCGGGAGCAGGACCTGCCAGGGCAGCGTGGGAGCTGCGGGGGAGGCGGAACCTCAGCGGGGCCCTCGGAGCAGAGCCCCGGGATGGGAGCGGGAGGGCGGCACTGCCAGGGAGGCGCGGGGTGCGCTGTTCCCCGGCCCCTCTGCGCGCACTGCCCCGGCACATCAGGCACAGACAGCTCCATCTCAGCTCCTAAACGCCGTGTAATCCACTGTCCTGCTGCTCCCAGGAGGATTAGAAAGGGCTGTGGGACCGGGTGCACTTGGAAAAAATACCTGTGAGGGTTGAAACTGAAACTTGCTCAGCCCCAGAGGAGAAATAGGACTTTAAATCCAATCGGGTAGTTCAGTGTCCAACAGCATTCGCAGCCTGGATCCAAAGCCGGCACTTGGGAAGAAGTTCCTGAGCCAGTTCCTGGGAAGAAAGGAGCCCTCTCCCAGTCCGATCCAGAACAGCAGGAGCACTCAGACAGCTCTTTGGGGGGATCCTAATTTATTTAACACTAAACCCAGAAGGGCTCTCCGTACACCACAAACGCCTGGCTGGGGCGCGGTGGCCGTCTCGGGGCAGCCTCCTGGAGACCTTTGAACCTCCACGGTCTCCTGGGGACCGCCTCTGCCACCAAGCTCGGGCTGCTCCCAGCTGGCTCAGCCGCAGCGTCCTGGGAGCCCTGGGGTGGACCCTGGTGGCTGCAGGACACTTGTGGCCCTGCCGCCTGCTCCTGGGAACGCTTCTGTGGCTCCAGCTGGGCTCCCATTTCTGCTTCCCGGCTTTCCCTGGCCGTGTCGGTGCTCAGGGATGCGCCGGTGCCGTCGATCTCCGTGGGACGCTGCTGATCTCCAAGGGAGCAGGGAGAGCTGTCCAGGGGTTCCTCAGTGTCCGCAGGCCGGAAGGGCTTCCTGAGACTGTGGGAGGGATCGAGGCTTCCAGGGGTGATGCTCTGGGAGGGAGGCAGGAACTCGCGGAGAACGAAGGGTCTTTGAAGCGGGAGGATCTTCAAGGGCTGGGGTCTCTCCGAGGGAACGCAGGCTGCAGGGAGGATCTGGGACGGACGCGGGGTCTCAGCGACGGGGAGCTTCTCAGAGGGAGGGAGCTTCTCAGAGGGAGGGAGGTGGTCGCACGCAGGAAGGTTCTTGCAGGGTTGGAGGCCGTCTGAGGCAGTGGAGGCTCCTGGAATGATGGTGCATCTCTGACGGCCCGAGCTTCTT
>VZTE01007275.1:0-11413 GCA_013397775.1 Eulacestoma nigropectus
TGAGAGACCAGGCAAGGTACTTGCCTGATATCTTCTGTCTCTACAGCAGCTATTCCAAAAGCCCAACGATGTCCTTTTGGGTCTTAGAAATATCCATTTCTGAGATAGTCTATGCCGAAGATGCATGGGGCTTCTGGACCAGTCACAATGGGGTGTTTCTGCCACTTGTTCCCAGTTAAACTTACTTCAGCTTCCAGTACAGTCAGCTGCTGGGATCCTCCTGTCACCCCAGAAATACAAATGGGTTCTGCTCCCCCATACCTTAATGGCATCAGAGAAACTCAGAATCTGTTCCTACAGCAAGGGTGGGCTAAATAAAATCACAAAAAGAAAAACAAATTGGAAGAATGGAGTTCATGATGAGTCAAAACAAGACAGTAAGAAAGCTGCTGGGGAGAAAAAACCCATTACTCTCTTTTTCCCTCTGTCAAGAAGATAAATCTTTCCCTTTGGGGCGGCGCTGGAGCCCTGTGCACCCTCTCTGTCCTCATTAGAGGCACAAAGCCTCCACTCAGAGGTCAGTACATCCCCTCCCCATCCTCAGGGGCTGTTGGCTCCAGGTTAGAGCCTTGACAGCGCTTGGATATAAACAGGAAAGTCTGGAAATCTCAGCATAGTTTCCAAGTTCAGGTTCTTTCTAAGCCTGAGCCCATCCAGGGCCAGGGGGGGCTCTGAAATTCAGGCAACCATTCCCTGCCTGCATCCAGAGCTCGTTTTCCCTATTTGTGGCTCCTTCTCCTGTGCTTCCCTCACTTATGTCAACCTGCTGCTTGCATGTATTTATTCTGTCTTTCTCGCATATACTTTATAGGAGAGAATGCTTTCAGTTTTCCTGAACAGGAACAGTTGCTCTGGCAATAAGTGCAGGGAATCAGCATCAAAACACCTTTACTGAGTCAGCCTGATTTTTATTCGCTGCAAAACTGCAAATGTGGATTTCAGGCTTACTTGTTGGATAGCTTTCCTAATGTGCACTGCAGGTGCACGATATATTTGCAGTGGCTGTTGCACATGGTGATACACACCTACATCTGTGATGGAAATGAATAAATGTGTCTGTGGCCCATGCAATTAAAAATGAATGGCCATGTGAAAAAGAGAGCGGGGTTGTTTCCATATGATGATGACATCCATAAAAATAGATCATCGCACAGGAAATTATCAGTTTATAGATGTAAGGGGGGTTTTCGACTTCAAAATACCAGTTTGCTGAAGCACCACCCACCGCTACCACCTGCTTGACTTCTTATTATGGGTTTTTTTCCTAATAATGAACTAACATTGAAATATAAATTTATTCTGGCACTTGCAGGTTGTGGTTATGTGTCTGTGTGGGTTGTCTGTAGGTGGACTTTGCTGTGCAGCTGCTGAATTCACTCATTAAAATAGTAAGAGGCAAGTCCTGGCTGCACTAAAGGAAAGGAAAAATTGCCATTACCTCAAAATTCATCCCACAGCCCGTAGAATGAGCAGTTGAGGCAGCTTTGACTCATCTCATTATCTTTTATTTTTTTAATTGATACCAATTGTCTGCCATAATAATGCACTGGTGATGCTTTCATAGCGAGTTAATAAAGTTTTTTCAAGAAGCAAGATCTATCTGCAGGTGTCTGTGGCTACATAGACAAGCTGAGATGTGCTCAGATTTTTGTCCAAGGACTATATCAGCCATAAAATTTCAAATTTGCAAATTATTCCTTTAGAAATAGATTCAAAGATTGGATGTACTGGGACTCTCTAAGTTTTTTAAGAATGTTTTAGGATGCCAGGAAGATCCAGTTACCAATTTAACACGATTTTTTTACGAAATGACAAAATAAATTGGTATTTGAATTTAGTCTGATTTATTCTCTGCCTACGAGGAGTTTCTAGTTGAATAAGCATCTCAAGAAGGTTTTGGAAGAAAAGTACAGTCGATGGAGGAGAGATATTCCCAGAATTTGTTTCATTCAGTGATGCTTATTTAGTAGTTTATAACAAACTCAACAGCAGCATTAACTAGGGAAAAATATCTACATGGTGCTGTTGAGCTGACTGACATTAATAACAGTGCTCACAGTGTGGGATGTTGGTGATTCCCAGCAATGTTGTTACGCTAGGGGCTGGACTTCTCCTGCTGCTCCTCTGTGAGCTGACGGAATTCTGCTCCTCAGTGTGAGAAGTGTGGTGTAAGCAGCATTTTAAGGCTCAGTTCCATGAGCCAGCTCAGTTTCTCTTCCAGTCTATGCTGGGTTTGATGTATGTGTGTCAATACTCAGTGAATATCTTAGAAAAAAACAAACAAAAATAATGTTTTTCCTATCTGTGCTCTGATGCTTTCTCTCTTTTTTGTCTGGGATTTGGCAGTGCCAGTGTTTGTTTTGTCACATTCTACGGCTCAAAGGACAGGGCCACTAATGGAAGGCAATACAATAGGTTCCAGTTTTATTGTTTGATGCTCCTCAGTCGCCAGTGCCATTTCCAGCAGGAAAATGTTTTGAGCTCTGTGAAACAGCAAATCATTTAATTGCATGGGTGGATATGAGCAGCTTCACCTGTTTGAAAATGTCACACATGGAGAGAACTCTTTAAGAATGTCACTGTTCTTTTAAGCAAAGAGCCATGGAACCCTCGTGGTGCTGGAGCAATGCATCAATATTCATGCCTTTAAAATGTCCCATTAGTGAGATGTTGCGGCATAATCATAAATGTTACAAGAGAAAGTTCAACATTGCAAGTGAGGCTAAAATATCAGAGCAACACACTTATCATCAAGAAGATAAATCACGTTAGCAATTCCAACAAGTCTGCTCCCCTCTGTGAACAGAAGTCTATCCACTGATAGCATGGATTTCCAATAACATAAAATGAGAATATTTTGTGTTTAAATTATTTTTCTCCATGCAATAACATTTTATTTTCATTCAACTTTCATTCAAGGGTTATCAGTGAGAGGAAGATTCTCCATGATTCAAGTGTGTGAATGTGTGTTCATATGTTTGCATAATTATTCACAGTTTTGCTACACCTCTGGTGCTGGATTCACTGTAGGCATAATTCCAGTAATGAGTGGATTTCTGTTAGAAGACAGCATTGTGTTTTTGGACGGTGAGTCGGTGATGTCCAGATCTATTTGTGCTTGGTTACATTGGTCTGCAAATAAGATTGTTCTTCCTGCTTTTGTGTGTAGTCCCTGATTTCCTCCTCTTACAGTGACAGGCACAGACTCCAGGAGGATTTTATCCTTCTTTTTATATTCCATAGCAATATAAATTTGCCAACACCCCCCTCCCTGTGCATCAGCTCAGAGGTGGAAAGGATACTAAATCCTTTTACTGATGATTTGAATAAATCCTTTGGATTTCTTTGTGCAAAGATCTTAAAATTAGCTCTTCATTAAGCTGATTAGAACATTCTCATTAGAAACAATCATATTATCACACGGTTCTGTTTAAGAAAAGCTGTTTCATTTTGAGAGGTGTGTTAACTTTTTCTCCTGCTGTCATTTGCACCATACTTAGATCCTTATCTGCTTTAGCAAATCAAAGGTCTGGTTTTGACAATAAGTTCATAATTTCTTTCTTTTTTTTTTGTCTTTTTTTTTCTCCCTGAAGCCTTTAGCAAGCCTTGCTAGAAGCAATTTTCTCTTGTTTTTTACTTCAATTATATTTTTCTTTTCCAGGAAGTCAAATATTTCCAAGTAGTCCCTGTTCTCTGAGAATATGACACTTTGGGTCACCTGGTGTTTGGATGGTTTCAGTCACAAGACTCAAGTTCTCAGGCATATATTGAAGGGCTCTGAAAGTTTGGATTTATACACTTATTGGTGATTTTTCTTAACCAATTATTATATACAGTAGACTCCAACTTGCCAGCTTTTAGAAGAGGCTCTTGGTGTTAGAAATAGGAACAATTCTAATTCTGCCTCTCGTGGGACATTATCATGAGGTTTGCAAACATTGATGTGGGCACTGGAGAACAGCAGAGGAAAACCATGGCCCTCTGTCACCTTCATTAGCTCATCTGGTGACAAAACAAATCATCCTTTAATCATAGAAATGATGATTAGAATGTGCTTATGGAGGGCTGTGCTCCAACCTCCTGCTTGGAATGGGGCTGCCTGTGCTGCATCAGGCCAGTTTGGCCATTTCTGAATCTTCAAAACCCCTGATGATGTAGTTTCTGCAGCCTCTCCCCCTGACCTTCTCAAAGGCTGGGCTACCCCTGTGGTGAAATCCTCTGCAGCTCACTTCTCCTATTCAGAGAGACGAGAGTGCTCCTAAAAACTGAGCTTTGATTGTGGAGGATCTCTCTCCATTCAGCCTCACAGGCACCTCCCAAACAAAAAGGTTTCCAAATCCCCCATGGCTTTTGACAACTATTGAACCAGGTACATCAGGCAGGAGAGCTTAACACAAGCAGGGATGGCTAATACAGGGAACCTCTTTGCTGAAAAAGCAGCTTTGAGTCATTGCCTCTCAACAGCTGATAAATTCTGTAGTGCTCCTTAGGAAAGCTTGCTGCAGAAAGTCAGAAGATTTTCGTAGCCCATTACAGCACTGCTATACCAATATATTATTTAGCAAACAGACTTTCATGCACAGTTTTTTTCATATTATCATCATACGCTTTAGTTCAGCTTTGAAGGGTCCTTTTTCTTGGTGTTTTTTCTTTTTTCCTTCCTTATTTAAACCTTGGTATCTGGCAGTGAAGTCTGCAGCTATTTGTAAACAGATTTGCAAGCACAGTTAAAGGCTGACTTTTTTACACAGAGGCACAGCATGAGTTTTTGCCAGAAGTTTCAGCCTGCAGTGGGGAGCATTGATTTCCCACTGTGGCAGATACAGACATGCAGAGAATAACCCTTTTCCTGGATCGGGGATTCAAAAGCTCTTTGATACAGAGGAGACTGGCTCGACTTGCCCAGTTTTCAGAGAGTGTGTTTGAAATGTCTGCAGCAAATGGAGTAAGGCATGGCTTTGGTATTGCTGGATCTGTTTATTCACTGTGTTAGTAATGCTAGGGAGGTCAAAACACAAATATATGTGGCTGATTGAGGCTTGCTGCAGAATGTACAGAGACTGAATTGCTGCAATAAGACATAGAGACGGGCAAAGAGCGAATGCGGGGTATTTTATTGCCTTAAGTCCTGCGCTGTGCCAATGGTTTGAACAGAAGTTGTTCTTCCGGATGCAGCAGGTCTCTGACAGTATATCCTGAATGAAAATAATATTTATTATTGGAAGAGCTCAGAAGAAACAGTGAAGACCTAAGTTTTAGATGCAGATACATTCTTTTAAGACTGGGTCCAGAAGAAGACCTTAGGCTTACTTAAAATTTAGTTTTAAAGGAGGCAGTGATTAAGCCAGATCAGCTTTCTGTGTGGTGTGCTAATTTCCTTGAGCCAGATAAGTGGAAAAAAAGAAAAAAAACAACCAAAAACCACTGCCCCCAAAAATAAACACAACCGAGCAAAAAAAACCCACAAACATTTCAGTGTAGAGACATCGTGTATTTGCAGACCCAGCATCAGAGCTTCTGGGCATGACCAGCACTGTCATACCTGGTTTAACTGACCAGAGCAGCGTTAATGCTGTTCCTGATGAAGAAAATTGGCTTCTGTAGCCACTGAAAATAAACCTTTCAGAAATTAGAGACAAAGTGAAGTATTTAGGACAAAAAAAATCCCATAATTTGACAGCAAATAATTAATCATGGCTCATCTAACAGTATGGCTTCATTCATCTGTTGCCTTGCAGGTTTATTTAACTGCATTGCAAGGATGGATCATGACCTGCTTCTGCTCCTTGCTTGACAGGATCCTTTGTGCAGTGTTTTATTGGGAAGGTGTTTCTGTGGCAGAGGTGACAGGCAGTGTCTGCTGACAAGGATTACAGTAATTGTTATCTGTAATGTCAAAGCCACTTAGTGCAGACTTGTTGGGTGAGGAAATTTCTATTCTGCTCTTTATGGCATCAAGATAATCATTGTTGTTTTTCAGAGCATGACTGGATTTTCTCCTAGTATCAGTTATCTGTGCAGAAATCTTTTCTTGGGTGCCACTTGAGTGAGCTTACTTTGTATTTAAATTGTATTACGAGTGCACTTAGGGGAAATAAATGAAACAATGCAGCATATTGCTCTGTTTTGTTCAGTTTTAATTTTGACTTGAATGTTCTGTGTATCTATGGCCACAAAAAAACTGGAAGCAAGTGTATTGTGATTAAGTTAACCGTAGTAACTCAGCCGTCTCAAAGAAACTTTGCCTTAACAGATATGACAAGCCTGGGATTTTGACTTCTCCAGATATGTACTGGAGGGAGCTGGAAAATAATCATAGGGCCTTGTTTCTGAAGACAAATCACAGTGGGAATCGGTGTGTTCTTGATAGAACTGGTAAATGTGGGCTGAGGTCTGGAGATGAGAAAGAAACCCAGACTAACATTTCAGATTAGATTATCTTTTGCTCTGAATACTTCACTCTGGGAAACTTTCGTGAAAGGAATGTTTCTTGAAATGGAGATTAATGTTTGATATTTATCTGGACTTAAGAGTTTTCACCCTAAATATTAAAAGAGAGTTTTTGTGAGGAAGATTATACAAAAACTGGAAAAATCTATTTCTAGTTCTGGCTTGTGCAGGCTGCTCAGGAACCATTTTCTCCATAGCTCTGACTTGCTGGAGGTTAGGGCTGGCAAATACTGTGGTGCTAAAGCAAAAAATCTATTGGTTTCAAAATAACTATCCTGTATTTGATGTTATCTAAATAATAATGACAGTGAGCACAATCTGTCATCTTCTTGTCACTTGGATTCTTCTAGAAACTCCAAGATTAGCACAGGGCACCAGCTCTGCCTCTGTCATTAGTGACAGGTCCCTGTTGTGCTTCATTTAGTTCTGTTGTATTTGATTTACTTCTCAAGCTTCTAAAGCATAAACTACAAATCTATTTGTTGACTGATTTTGATGCCCCCCTGAACCCAAATCCTCACCCCCACAAGGAGAATTGCTGAATTGTATTTCAAACCAGATAAAGTAATTTTATTATGTTTTTTTTTCCTCCCAACCGGTTTGGTTTTTTGACCTTTCCATGAAAACTCTAAAACACATTCAGAAGAGATGTTTGCAGATGTATATTGAAAGAATATTTTCTAGCTGGGAGAAATATTTTCTTTGTAGTGCCAGTGCAACAGGAAATATTGGTATTACTGGACATCTGTTTCTTTTTTTTCCTTGGGTTTAAGTATTTCATTATTAACCCTAGAGCTTTCAGTCCTTCTGGTCTAGATATGCTAACAAATGCATTTCCAAGGTCTTGGAAGACATGAGATGTATTATTTCTTGGAACTTGTGATAATGTCCATCACCTGTCTTTGCTGATATAGGAGAATAAAGGACAGGCTTTCATGATATTCAGTGATGGTCATTTGGCCTGTGATTTACTCTGAGATCTTGCCATTATATTCAGCTCTTCATTGCAACTGTTCCTGTAATTTAGTTTTGCATCTTCCTGTGTGTAAGTATGATCATACACAGACATGTGTGCACATAAATACACACAATTGTCCCTTATTTGTTCATGAAAAATGTATAAAATAGGTGCATGGTCAAAATGCTGTCTGGTCATAAGGAAGAGATGAGTCAAATGACAAGATTACACATTTAAGCATGGATAGATAATTAGCCAGGGCTCTTAGAAAAGAGCTCGTCTTAACTGGAGGCCTGAAGATGTTTCTCCTGCTGAATATCACTGGACTAAGAAGCTCTCATGTGCCAAAGTAAATTTTCCAACCTTAGAATGAACAATTTCTAGCTAGCATTTTGTTTGGGGCTGTAGATAAAACTGCATTGATAGGCTGGTACTCTTTTTGTTTTGCCAGGGGGAAACATCTGTACAAGTAATCTCTTGTGGCATTCTGTACAAATGTTTTTGATCTTAATCTATTTGCTTTGAGCATGTGTTACCATTTGCCAGTGACTGCAGCTTCAATAGGAGGTCTGAGGGATGTCTGTTCACCCCACACTGCACAAAGCAATTACCTCGACAGAATAATATGTGCTTGTCATTTTTCTCTTTATTTTCTTCTCCAAACATGAAAGCAAACACTTTTGGGAAAGAAGACACCTTCCTTTGTCAGAAGCTGTGGTAATTAACACAAATAAGCAGAGCCAGGCTCTCCTTTTTTGATAAGAATGGGTTTATAGGCAGAGTGTTTGCTCCCTCAGGAAAAACTTCCTGGCTCTCTGTGGAGTTCCTGTGGTGGCAAAGTGAGGCAGAGGGGAGGTAATTCCTTTAGCTGGGAGATTGGCTGGATTTTTCCCTGCACTTAATGTAGGCTGCCCATGGAGTTGGGAGTACTGCTCAGCTCATCTCCAGAAGGAACAGAGATGAAAAAGGGAGAAAAATACAGTGAGGGAGAGGAAAAAGGAGAAGTTTTGTCTTTGCTGTGCTGGTCAGAAATTACCTGTGAGCAGGCAAGTCGTGCCCTTCTGCCATTCAGTACCTCTTTGGGAATCTAAAGTTTTACCTGATTTTTTTATCTTCCAGGTGTATATGAGCTGTTCCTCCACCCCCTACCTATTTTTTTATTTTATGTTGATTCTCTTTGAGTTTTTAATGGGTTATGTCCTCGCTGGCTTTGCTATGTGACTGACACCAGCCTGGCTCTGTGACCTTTGCTCCCAGGCTGAGCTTCTTGGGATGGCAGGATAGAAAATTTTAGGCTGGTTGACTGGCCCATGTCTGTGGGTGGTCCTGTTTTATCTCTTTTTGTCCTTTAAAAAGCTGCCCTTGTGTGAGTGGGAAAAAGCTACACCTTGTGCAATTCAGTGCCAGTGCAGTTGTTGAATTAAAAAAATGTATTTAATTATATGACTGAAAGGAAGGAAATATCTAGATGTTTCCTGAATAATCGGTAGGGGATGAACCTGAGGAAGAGGAGAGCTGAGCCAGGTTGAACTTTGGAATAGGAGGAAATTCAAGGTAGGAGTCCAGACATTATCACAAAAATGTTAAAAAATAATGCTTTGTCCTGTATTGTGTTATCAAATGTTACACCAGCCCTGAAGGATGTGGAGGGGTTTTTGAAGCTCAGGAGCTGTTCTCAAACAGGATGCCCTAGTTTTCAGCCTGAGAAGGAGCAGGTGATTCCCCTATGCAGGAACAAATTTCTGCCTCTCTGCTTTCCTGAACACACTTCCCAAGTGCTCAGGAGCTCCTGAAAATTCTATGCAAAGTCAACTTTAATTTCATCTCAGCAGTAGGAGTTTTGGGAATTTTACATTGCCTTTTTTTTTTTAATCATTATTTCTTCATTTTACTGTCTGCACATTTTATAACCTTTGTCGTAATAAACTCATCTATTTTAACAACTATTAATCTGAGCATTTTGAAATCACTGTGGATATTTCCCATTTGCTACTGAACACTTTAGGAACCATAAATGTGACATGATGTAAATCTATAAGTGAAATATTACCTTTCACATAAAATCGACGTAGATTTTTTTGCCTTGGTTATTTTACAGTCTGTTGTCTGTGGTCATTTTTGATTAATCAATGTCTTTTTCCTTGCCTCTTGAATATAAAAAATTCTACTAATTATTGACCAGTCTTTGTAAGTTAAGCCAAATAAGGACTTAATGACTTCTCAGATTCAAGACTTCATCCATCTAACATTTCATACACATATTTTAAATGCTGTTCATTTAGTTGAAATATCCTGAGAATGGCCATAAATTGACGTTGTTTTTTCTTCCCATCTGTAATCTGGAAACAGAAAAAATAAATTACCCTGTTTTTCTGTTTCATTAGAACAGTAGAGAATAGGTATTTTCCCTCCTCTCCTCTCAAGTATCAACATCATTTAGCACCAGAGGTCTTTTTAAGTTGTGATAACCTTAATTCACCTCTGATTATTATGCTGAGTAAACTTCAAGAAGTTTAAAACTTGAAATGAATAGAGACTTCTGCAGGTGTTTAATCTAAAACATTTGAGTATGGGGAAGATTTCTAAGACTACTTTTTTCTTAGCCACAAATTTCATAACAGGACTTTTCTGTGTGGAATAATTCATTTTACAAATTAGACGAACACAACCATTTAGAAACTTCTATTAGTCTCGAGAGAGGAGTAAAAAAAAAATTTAAAAAGACTTTTGCATTTTTTTTCTTCATTATATCTACTTTTGAAGTTCCTGCAGGAGGAACAAGATAACATAGATCACCCAAAAATGTGGAGATGTCTAGGACAGAGGCCATGATTCAGTTTACCTCCTGCATCTCACAAGAATGATGATTGATGGACTGAGCACAGAGATGTTTCATCACAATAAATCGGAAACTGCAAATATCTGGCTTGGCAGGGACTCTGCCAGGCTCTAGAATTGAAACTGACAGAATCATGGGACTGCTGGGGTGAATGGATGCATGATAAATTCATACCAGTGCAAATGAGAATAGAGCTTGACTGAGTATTTCCGAAAGACAAAAACAATGATTTTCTGTTAGTGTTTCCTACGAGTCTCCCGGTCTTTTTAGTGTTGTAGCAAATTATCAAAAGAATTTGCACAGTGAATGTGGCTGTCATCTGATTATTTGATGATATGATGGCAATGTTTCTGATCAAAGTAAATGGTAGTGTCCCTCACACTAAAAGGTGTGAGGTCTTTTAAAAAAGGGCAGTGAAGTCTTTAATATCCTAAATAATCTAAAAATTATTTTGGCTTTATTGGATAGCAGGATACAAATGGATCATTTCTAGATGAACTTGATGCCTCATGTAACATCTGCACATAATGCATGGCATTAATGGAAATTCCAACAGGGTTGTGGCACCTTGGACTGTCCTTTTCAAAAGCTGCTGTGACACTGGGTGATGTTGTGCTGCAGGATCATCCCAGGATCATGAGCAAGATCAGGAACACCCCTGACTGACCTGCCCAGGGTGCCTTGCAGCCACCCTAGGAAATAATCCTGTGGTTAGGACACGGTATATGTTGAGGAACATGTGCCTCACCAAAACCTTTTCAAACCCCAAAACACCTTGCCCCTCAGGGAAAACAGGGAATTGTGGTAGGCTGAAAACAGTATCTATTTCGGGTGACAATTAATAAAGTGAAAAGTAAAGAACAGGTCTGTAATCAAATCAAGTATTGTAAGGATGATGTAATACTTTAAATGATAAAAAGATGAGTTGGCATTGCTGATTGTTTGTACTATAACTCACTAACAGATGTACATCTTTTAAGTCCTGTTAGTTAGATTATTTTGACAAGCCATTGTAACAGTATTTTATAATATTCTCAAGATTGGAGACTATTCAATAGTATCACTATCAAAATTTAAAAGTTATTTAAGACAACACTGGATCTAGCATATGGAGTCTTACGAGGAATGAGAGCATATGGAGGAAATCACAGAATCACTAGGTTGGA
>VZTE01007282.1:11241-47285 GCA_013397775.1 Eulacestoma nigropectus
AAAAAAAAAGAGGCCACATACAAAACCTACCACGACTCCAAAGCAACATCCTTCCCCGAAGAAGCAGGTGTAGCTAAACCACCTTTAGAACGACTGGGCTAGGAGAACAAAAGTCTCCCGTCTTCGCTTGAAATCCCGGATGAAATCTCCCAGCTGTTTATGTTGTTTCCATCTGGCACCGCATTCCTCCCCACTCTGACAACTTACACGTGGCTTTCACTCGGCGCAGGGGAATGGCCCCTATCGGCACGCTTGCAGGTAGCCGAAGTCCTCACGCTACACTGTTAGCACAGCCCGGATTGCTATAACGAGCCACTTCCCCTCCTAAACCCGGGCTGTTCCACGAGAATCTGTTTTCACTGATTTCTCTTTCAAATAAGTTTTTGCCTTATGTGACTCCAGAGAAAAGCTAGGAAGCATAAATCCTTCGACAGCATCAAACATATGAAAAGAACCTCTGTTCAGGTAGAGTATAATAGAGCTAACCCGATTTTTGAGGTTCTGTTCCTGATTTTTGATAGGATTCAATTGCCAATCCAGAAAGACTTACACACCTGCTTAATTACATTCCCGAGGCTCCTTCCAGGCTTCACCAAGATCCCTTACGAAGATCAGAATCATATCCGGACCCAACAGCTATTTCCACTGAGCCACGGTTATCCAAAGGGAGCAACAGGTCCTTTATGCTACAAAGTTTCTGTGATTCCAGGCCCTCTCCAAGAAACCTGCAGAGGAAAAGTATAAACTAATGAAAGAGCAGCTGCTTGCTGAAATTTCCACTCAGTTCCAAGAAATGAGACTTGGCAGGTCCTTGCTTTTTATAACACTCTGTGACTCATTTGCAGAAGCAGGTGAAGTCAGAGCCATCACTGCCAGAGTCCTGCCCCTGACGGCTCCTCCAGGGAGGACACGGATCTTCCTAATTTTGGAAAAAAAAAAAAAGAGGAAAGGACGATATTGCTCAGCTACTGTTTCCAGCGGTTTGGTTGCTGAATCTCTTCTCAAGTGGTGCTATTCCATCCTTGACCTGGTGTTCGCCAGCAAATTTTCCTGAAATAAGGTCTGAACTCTACAAACGGTGTTATTTCGCCAGGCTCTGGCAGGTTCGGGATGAAGACAGGGGCGGCAGGCAGGCGTGAAGCTCACTGTGGGCTCCTGTGAACCAGACAGGAGAGAGTAACCCGAGCCTGCAGATCAGGCTGGGGGAGGTGGGGCCTCACTCCACAATTGCTTAGGAGTTCACCTTAACCCTGCTTAAAAGGAAAAAAAGAGAGAGAGGAAAAAAAAAAGCAGTTCAGCCAACTTCCCCTTCCTGGCTCGGAGCTGGCAGATCCCCTTGTCGTGCTGCATCTTCTACCAGTTCTGTCTTTGCTATTTTTTCTGGTCCAGAAAGTCCTCCACAAATCAGGAAAACACAAAAAATGTGAAATAAATCCACTTCTCTGCACCCAAAAAAGCACTGAAATGTGCCTAGTTTGCTTCCAACAAACCTTCAAATCTTGAAGAATCAGATTATGTAATTCCTGTGAGTAAAACTTACAGGATCACTGACATTTCCAAACTATCCATGCCAGATGCCATACACACGCTCCCTAGGTAAATAATAACAGTAATTGATACTTACAAGTGCTCACCCCATGAGAGGTAGAAAGAAATAGGAGAGATTCTCTTAAAGAAAAGGTCGGGGACTGCTTCAGTCCTTGGCAGCAATAAACAGTGCCTCTCTTTCCCCTTTTTCCTGGATAGCAGCCCAAGCCCACCCCCTGCTCCAATTCCCCTTAACAAAGGACAGAACACAAATGCAGAAGACCACTGTGGGCCGATAATTTTGTTTGGTTTCACTTGGAAAGAAAACATTTCAAAGGAACAGAGACAATAAAGAGGAAAGAAAATGGGATGTAAAAATTAGAGAAGGGAAACCAGAAGGCTAAATGGGAGAGAGAAAGATTTGGGGAAGAATATATTCTATTTCTGTTCTCTATGACTTTTCTTTGAGATGTGTACAGCAGGTATGGACATTTATAAAATTATTTTATATGAGTATGAATTTAATATTGCGGCAGAAAGGAAGCCAGAACATTGTAACACGGGATGAAGAAGGCATTTCATCAATGTTTGTCTGTTTGGGGAAAAGACAAAACACGCCAAAGAATTTCCTTTTGTTGGAGATCAGCCTGAAGATACTTTCTGGGCTAGGAACCTGCAGGATGGTTTAGACACCACAAACGAGTTGCACAAGGGTCTGGCAGGTCCATCAGAGCCTGTTTGCCGACAACCCCCTTTCCTGCCTGGAATGTGGCCAGGCTCCGCGGCCCCAGCCAGCCGCAATCTCCTCTGCAGGTGCACGCGCGATGGAAGGAGCAGTGTGGGGAACAAACCTGCAGCTTCCTGGGGAGCACCTTTGTTCAGCCTCTATTGAAAATGGACGGGCAAGGGTTCAATTTGTACAGCATTAGCTGCAGCAAGCCCAGGGATTTAAGATTAGCTGCTGATACTGGAATTTCCACTCTCACTGAAAGCAGACACCGCTGTATCCACAGAGTTTTCAGAAGAAAAATATACAAAGCGAGCCTGGTTCTTCTATTGATTTTAAGGCACGTGCAGCTTAGTGAGAAACAGCAGAATTGTTCCTGATTTAGGTCATAAAAATGCAAGAGAAACCCAGAGGAATCCACAGCGAATGAGAGAAACAAAAAAGACTGGCTTTTGGTCCATGCTACTCCATTCTTTATGCTGTGAAAAACAACCAAAAAAAAGAACTGTAAATACAGAAAATATTTATTTGCTCCTTAAGTAAAATTATAGAATACCTTTTGCCTCATGGCTAAACATGGTACTATCTATAAAATTATGCAAGTAAGAGGATTTGAAGAATAACCGTAGAGATTCTTCTAGTCCCAAAGTAATTCATAGTTTGACTGGGAATTTCTTTTGGGTGGGTCTGGTTTTAAAATATTCTGCTTAAATATGTCGTCCTTTGTGTCATAAATATGTATGTATATATATTTAGACCATTTTTAGAAGACACTAGGTGATGTGATTAATTGTTCTAACTTCAGATTTACTATTTGAGTAGCAAATCTATGATCATAAACACCATGACCTCAAAATTTGTGAGGTCTAAACATGTTCAGGACATTCTGTAAACCTCTACATTAATTAAAAAGCTGGCGGCTGCTACCCAAAAATTACCCTTGGACAAACCTTCTAATTTGAGTGTTTGAGTTTGATTCCCCTGCCCAGAAGAAAAAGAAAAAAAGAATATAAAAAGATTATTAAAATACCTCCTCTTTAATAAAGTTGATTCCTTTATTGAAAAGCTTGTGCTTAGTTGATTAATATGATATTACAGAAACTACTTGCAGTTTCCTGCATAACCTTTCTATGGAAGGTTGGTTTGGGTAAACAAAGTAAAGCACACCAGAGAGCTACCCACAATCTAAATGTGAAAAAGAAGGAGGAACTCAGTGTGTCCATAATCCTCTCCTCGCAGAAGCTGAACTCTAGACTCAGTTCTGAACCAGAGGGAAAATGTCTGAACTGCTCCTGGCTGACTCATACACTCTGTCCCAGGTATGGAACCAAAGCAGCACAAAGAATTCCCAGAAGTCTCATTTCCATGCAAGAAATTACTCTTCAGAGTAATTCAGAGAGCTCGAGGATATGGCAGAGAATATATCAGGTGAGAGTGAGGAGTCTGTCAGAGTGCAGTCGTGGCATGGAACTCCATGGAGGCTCCCAGCGACTGTGACAGACAAAGCTGCCTCAAAGAGCTGTCGTGAGTCACTTTGCCCAAGTTATAATGAGGGACCACTCAGTACAGCAGAAAAGTTTGGTGTTGTTAAGAAAGAAAACGCTCACCTGTTTGCTCATGGTCCCTGTGGTTCCTGCATTCCCAAGGCAGAGAACATGGAGTTACATCTCCTGGGTGTTCTGGTCTCCATTTTACATTATTTGGAGTTTGCATCAGTAAATGTGCACCTTCCATATTTGTCCCCTAGTCTAGCTGCAAGGGGTTTGCAGATTTTTATTCCTTGTTCCTAATTACTGTTACAGCCATGAGGGAGATTATTTGACTGAGCTGACTGAGATAAATGAACCGACTCTTCATCCTGAGCACAAAACTCTTCAGGCTGAAGCTGCCTCCACTGATGAGTTAAAAACTTGCCATCCAGCTGTTCCAACTACTAATGCATCAATTACAAACCATGTAATTTATGGCTAGGGCTGAAGCTGAATGTGTGATGATAAAAAGCCTTGCAGTAAGACAAGGGCTCCATGACGTTATGAATTATCTGGCAGTTCTTCCTGCACGATGCTGTGTGGATTGCAATCAGCCAGTGAAGCAATGCCGAGGACCTTTCTCCCTCTGGAGCCATGGGGAGTGTTGCCATTTATTTCAGAAGGAATAGAATCAGACCCAAACCCTTAATTTGTGCTTTACTTAATCTCTGTACTGAGAGCTGGTTGGCTGACACTTGGATTTGGAAGTCAAAGACTCTCTCCTGAAAGAAACCTGAGGCGCAAGAAACCTTTGCCATAATTTGGGCAAAGCTCAGCACGTTTGTGATTGCTAGAGTTTGATCTGTCACCTCTCAAGAGCTACACTGTGCTTGATGAATGAGACTCTAATTGAATTTAAGCAAATAAATTGCAGGTTACAAAGCAAACTGAAATGTTCTTATGCATTTTGATGCTTCCATGTTCCTATCTTACAGAGACAAAAAAGAAACAAGACACAGACAATCAGTCATTTTATATCCATGCACTGCTTTTTATAGGGAAGCATGACAGGTGTGTTTTATTACAATTTTATGTTTATTGATATAGAGATAGAGCATTAAACCTCAGGTATTTCTTTTTCCTTATATCTCATATTCATAAGAAAAGAAGGAGGGCGGGCACAAAAAATATATATGTAACTACTAGAAAAAAAATCATTTGTTTTGCCAGAGTTTATAGAAATTTCTGGTTTTTCATTTCTCTTCCAGAGTTTTGAGCTATACTTCTCTGTTGGAAGGGGAACAGTCTTAAGCAGATGGCTCACCTTAAAGCCTTCAGAGTTCTTGAGTCAAGCATCTAAGATGAATACATTTCTTTAATAATCACGAGCTGTTGATAAAAAAGACGCTGACATTTTTATTTGGGTTTGGGTTTCATAGATTTCATGTTTCCTAGCAGAAATGTCAGAGGGAGAGGCTTTCTTCTTGTAACAAATGGCAAGGATTTGAGGTGTTCACAAGATGGAGTTAAGCTTCTGAGAAACATGTCAAATATCATGTATCACCACAATAATAAAACCATTAGATTGAACAGAATTACTTTGTAAACTGGTTTTTTTTAAATTGTTAATTGTGCTGAACTTTAATTTTGAAAATAGTTGTCCTGGTTCCTGTTTTTAAAGACGGGAGGGCCTTGTTCAACTGTCCAAGCTGATTAGAGATTGTGTTGGTCACCTGAAATCCTGCATTTGCATATACTTGCTTAGTTCTAATTGAATAATTATTTCACTAGCTGAGGGAACTAATTAATAATGTTGTATCAATTTTTTGGTGACATAGTTCTTGCCACAGACCTCAGAATTGCCTAGCAGCATTAATGAATCTGAAGAGACAGCCTTCATTGTACAGAGGGGACAGCCAAAGCTCAGCTAATGCTGAAGAACCTCACAGTTATATCCTGAAACTTGGATTATGTTGTGGTTTTTATTACAGGCTAAAATGATAGAATTTGAAAGATGCTGAGAGACCAGAAATGAAAATAACAGTAAATGCATATAAAATAACTCTGTGTGTGTGCATATGTATAGTTTCAAGCACATTTTGCACGAATCTCATGAGTTTTGGGTGGAAGAACACGACTCATTATTTCTGATCACAGCACAGTGGCAAAGCTGAAGTGACTCCATTATGCTGGGAAGTTGCATCCAATGACCATGGAAGTAGAGCTCTAGTGGGACCCAGCTCGGTCCTCTGATCATTACAGTGCCTTGAACAAAAATGGGACAATGACTCTGAATTTGATTTCACACAGAGTCAGTCGCAGGTGTGGTCCTGGTCCTGTGACTGAGGAGGTTGTGGCATGGTTGAGGCTGTGGGTGTAATCACAAACTCAATCAGACTCAACAAGCTTTTCTTTGCTATCCAAGGTGCCCATGAGACAGATTAATTTCCATACAGTTTTCAGATAAACATTTGTAATGTCCAAGTTCATAATGGCTTCAGTCTCTGTGACAGATGTGGCAGGTCTACAGCTGCATTACTTCATTTTGCCTTAAGGCACCCCAGTCCCCATGGCAATATCAGCATTTGAAACATACATACTACCAAATCAAAGAGCCCCTTTCCCTGAGCTTGTTACAAGTATAAGACAGCTAACAATAATTAAAAGGGAGACTAAACCCCATGGTTATCATGATCATTACTCAGCTGATGCCTTGAGTGGCTATCTAGAAACAGAGACTAGACAGGAGTAAGGGAATAAAGGTGGATATTTATTTGAAAGGCCTTCAAAGGTGCACCCTGGGGAGCCAAAGGCTACATCAAAGATGGACCCCAAGATGGACGACGAGTCACGAGTTCTTCACACTTTTATAGGTTTGGTTCATTTGCATATCAGCATAAATTCACCAATTAAAACTTTAGCTAATGATGGAATTTCTTCAATTTCTCCACCTCTCCAGAGGCCCTGGTTTTACACCTTTTGGGCCTAGGACAGCCTGAGTGTCCTTGAACAACAAGCTGGGAGAGGCTTTGTTGTGTCTATCTGGCATAAGAGAGCAGCAGCCAACAGGCTCCAAGAGACTTCAGAGTTACACACCAGGCAGTACAGGATTTAAAAATATAAAAGCTAGAACCTAAGGCATCACGGCCAGTGACGGATTTCATACTGAGGTGGTCACAACTATCTGCTCAGATATTCTGGGGAAAAGGACGAGTCACCTACCACAGCACACCACCTGCTTCCTTCAACAGAAATGGCTGGGGCATGGAAAAAGTATTTGGGAAAACTCCTGTTTGGAGGTCACTGCCTTTTACCAGAGCTGGATGACTGAGAGGTCTTTGAGAGCCCTGTGCCTTCAGGGCTATCCTACCATCAGCTTTTTTAGCTGAACTTAATTTTCCCTTAGTTCTAGAGCTGAGCAAAATCACATGGCAGAATCATATGTTACAGCCATATGGCATAATAATTTTTATACAGATAGCAGCAACAAGCTGATACTCTGTGTATTCTGACATATTTATAGCCTTGGTGTAATGATGCAGGAGGACAGCAGTAGCCTCCAGAGTGGAGACATGAGATGCAGTCCAGTGAAGTACAGGCACAAGATGATACTAAAGATTTCAGGGTGATAAACCATTCACTCCAGTGAATGAGCCAGGCAGAGCTTATTTTATATTAATTAGATCATTTGGAGTGTGAATATTTGTGTATTGTCACTGTAATACAGCTAATGTATTAATGTACTGTGTGTTGGGTATTAGTTAACATGTTAAGATTTTAATTAGGCTAAAAAAATCCTTGGCTTGCGTGTTCCTCCTTTGCCAATAACAAGATTTTGCACATAAAACTCTCTTCATCAGTCCTCCATGTTTTTCTTTTCCTTTATATTGTGATGCCCCAAAATTTTTCCTACTCCTTTGTGAGTAAATGCACTCACTGACAGTGATGGGCCCAAACAATTTTTGTCCTTTCTAGGGGCAGTAAGAGGCCAGCCATTTGACCCCTCTGTGCCAGAGGCCCAAAAATCAGAGGTGTGTTCATCAAGACAGACAGCCCCTGCCCTCGATATCCCCATCACTGGCACACTGTGCATGTGAGATTTGCGGAGCTCAGCTCCCCTCCATTCCCCTGTGAATCCAGGGAGCACCAGGACTTCTCCTTCCCTCCACAACCCTACACACAAGGGGGTGATGAGGGGAAGGGGTACTGGGTGGGGAAAAGCCACCACGCCACGTTGCAGGTGACAGGCACATCAGCAGAAAGGGTCCCATGAAGCATCTCCTGCATTCTGCTCCATCCCCGCCTCTGCACCCAACCTCCACAGAAAACTGCAGAAACCTGAGCTGCTCTCCCCTCCTGACCCCTGCCAGGGGTGCTTTCCAACGAGCTGAAGGAATAAATTGAGCTTACGCACAATGAGAGCCACCCTGTTTGTTTACAGAAACATTTTCCCACATCTTCTGTGGTTTGAGTTTATAAAAGGGTGAGATTTTCAAGGCTGGGACTTGTCCTCAGACACATATAGGTACCCAGTGCCTAGCACAGCCAGGGCTCTGTGCTGACAAAAGTCTCTGTATCCTACCAAATCAGGCAAAACTGTGACAAAAATAATGTCAGTCCTTCCTCTTTACATGAGCCTATGTTAAAAGAATAAGCGAGTACTTGGCCAAGAGAAGAATTTCTTCTTCCTCTGGAGTGGTGTCAGCCAGCAGAATTCGCCACTCCAAAGAGCACCCGGACTGCTGTTGAATTTAAAAAAGGGGGGTTGAATGGTCTTAATCAGGCAACGCTTGTGGCTGGTGCAGCTGTATGGAGACAAAAGGAAAAACTGAGAAGGACTGAAACTCTTATAGAATGACACGGATGATTTAACCCCTAGAATGAACAAGCTAAGGACTGGGAACACACTCATGATGCAGATACTTCTGGACTGCAAGAAAAGTAGGAGGAGAAAGAATTGAGTTAATCTCCAAGTCAAATAAACAAACTAACAGTTACTGGAAATAACAGAATAGATAATCTGGAAAATTCCATGGGAGGACTGAAGAGCTTTCAGATTCCCAACTATAAGACAGCGAGACACGCCAGGAGTGTACACAGCAGGCACTGATAGCCTACCTGATCTAACAGGAGCGTATTTCAAGGATTTGTAGATCCACCGTACTCGTAGATTTCTGGGATCTGAAGAAAATGTTGCAGGTTTGAGACTGTTATTTCCTTGCACTTAAAACTTGAGGGGTGTATTTCTTTTGTTTTGATGGAGGTGAGAAAAGCGAACCTCAGATGTCTGAAACATCCCTCCTCATCAGTCTGAAAACAAAAGCAAAGCAAACACAAATGAGATTTAGAGAGGAGAGATACTAGAGAGGAGTATGGCCAGCTTTGCATTCCTCTCTTATTCTCTGCCTCCAAATCCTACCCTCCCCTCTGGAGAAGTGAATGATTACTTGCAGGAGAATGAGACACAGTGGAGATCAACTTAGGTGTAATTACAAAACACTCTGAGATCCTGAGATGAGAAGTGTGATGAAACTGAATCCAAAGCCCTCTGAAGCCCGAAAGGATATCTTTTATTTATGGGATAGTGGAGCAGGCCCATATATACTGCAAAATTACTACTGAACTTTACAGAGTAAATGGCTATGGCAAAGGATAAGTCAGGATACGCACAGTACTATGAAACCAGAATTAATTATCCTTTCATGTGCCTTTGCATTGTGTTATTTCAAAGATATATTCTTATTATCCTTGTCTAAGTTATAGGCTGTTAAATTATCAGCACGAAGACTGCAACAACTGAAAACAAACCAGGAACAATGGTTTGAGCTTCCCTGTCTGTGAGAACAGGGCAAATGGCAAAGGCTGTTTTTCAGCGCTGAGTTGAACATAACATATATAACATGTGACAGCAGCCCCAATCAAATCACTATAGCACAGAGACAACACTCCCCCAGTGTCGGGCTCTCTGTGCCGAGAGCAATTTTCAATTAATTTTCTTCATTTACGAGGTAGATGCTAGAGCAGTTGTGAAGGACTCCAAAAGCTTAGTGGTAAATGAAGAATTCTCTGGTGTGCTTCATTCAACGCCAGGAAGCACAGGCAGAGACAGTTTGAGAGCTTATTTCTTTAGGGGAGAGACAGGCACACGCTCTGTTCCTCAGCGTTGTCAGCACTCTCCATTTACTCGCCATTGAACACACACAATAGATCAGGTTGTCCTACCAGGGACATGGGAATTTTCAGGCAACTCCTTGTGCAGCTCCCTTGAGGAGGTACTGACCAAGAAATTGGGAAGTTTTAAAGGAAATTTTGAGGTTATGGGTGAATTTTCTCTTTAATGGGGTTAACTCCCATTGGCCACTGATGTGACAAGCACTGGCACACCCTCTGTACACGAGCTGAGGGAGCTTTCCTGTTCCGAGCAGACATGAACTTCTGCAGCTCAGACTGTGGGCTCTTTCCTCCAGGCAGCAGCTTGCCCAGGGCAGTGACTCCAGCTGATGGCCACTTATGGCCAAAGCTGAGATTTGATGGACCTGATTCTTGTTTACTCTGCTACAGCAGTGTACTTTAACCATTGCATTTACTTGTATGGATATTTTGTTTATTTGTTTACACGTACTTGAAAGCCCTGAAAAAATATTGAAAAGCCCTGAAGAAATATTGTTCGAAGTATGTTTATTCTAGTGAAAAAAATACCCATATTTCTGAATAACAGCTGAAAAACTGCAAGAATTGGGGTGAAAGAGATTGCAACATAAATGAGAACTATCAAACTTAAGTTAGCTCAGGTTGTTAAATGACCCCTACAGTTGGGTTTTGAGTATCTCCAAGAAATGAAAACTCCACAACCTACCTGTGTCTGTGTTTCTGGGCTGACTAACTTCATGGTAATTTCATTTTCCCTTTTATCCACTTGGAATTTCCCATGTTCCAACCCACCACTTCCCATCCTTTCCTTGTGCACCTCTGAGCTATGCCTGACTCTGTCTCCTCCACACAAGTTTGTTAGGTTGCTACAGACAGCAATATGTCCCCCAGACTTTCTCTTCTTCAGGCTGAAGAAACCCAGATTTGTCAGACTCTCTTTGTTCATTACAGCACCCAAATAAATCATCCTAATGACCTTTCACTAGATTCACTTCAGTTTGACCATACTGCTCTTGTATTCAGGGGCCTAAAACTCGACACCCTGCTCCAGACACAGCTCCACAAGCACTGCTGGAGAAACAGAATCCTTCCTAGTGATCAGCAGGTACCTTCTCCCAGCCAGCCCCCAGCTTTGTCCCCAGCCCTGTATCCCTACAGCTATTTCATGTTTAGTTGTGTTTTTCAAACATTTGTACATTAAATTCAGCTGCTGTTTTGCATTCTGCATTTGGTTTTAAGGAGCCTGGAGCGGGGTCAGTGTGCGTCCATTGCCACAGTCTGGCTGCTGCATAACCTTGGTTTGAGTGCTTTCCAGCATTTCTGTTCCACCAAAGAATAATACGGTCATGTCTACGAAATCTGAGAGTGAGTAAAAGAAAAACGAGAAAAAGACTGTACATGACATACTCTTCTTAATAACATGTTATAATAATACATCTTAATAATATGATTATTGATTATACAGTGTATTATTATTACAGTAGCCTTAAAATCCTAATAAAGAGCCCAGCAATGTAAGAAATCAGGTCACAGAAATCCGGGGAAAATGAAAGGATTCATGTCAATGTAAACTGTTTTGGACTTGGGTTTCACTGACTGTTGCGTCCATTTAATTGCAACCATTCCAGCTCTTCTATCTGTGGGAGTGTCACTGTCTTCTTAGGGAATATGAAGGATTAATTGCATGGTTTAGAATGATTCTCTGGGTATAAATAAAATTCCTTTGTTGCCCAACACGGAAATATTGTTCAAAGTATGTTTATTCTAGTGAAAAAAATACCCATATTTCTGAATAACAGCTGTAACAGAATGAAAGTTCCCTTAAGAAGGAGATCTCTTCTTCAACAGAAAGGCTTTCCTCTTACCAATATCTTCTCATAAAGTTCTATTTTCATATTAGGAAGATTTCATTGCTGCTATTAAACAAGACTTTATGGGCTAAGGGTTGGAGTAAAGTAAGACAGAACTTGATTAACTGATGGCAAGATTGAAGTTTTGATGTGGCTTTCACAATACATTGGAAATAAATAGCTCACCGTCCCCTATCGTCATTTGTCAGCAAGTGATTTCTTATATTTTTCACCCTTATTGATGAATTTCATTGAGTTTACAATGTTATATTGACCTTATCCTGGTTCTAGTCATCAATTTCTATCTTTAGAATATTTAAGGATAGTAAATCTTTAAAGTTATTGCAGTAGACCTTTCTCTTCAGAGGATTTATTATTTTCTACTAGAGGAATGAGATTTTTAATGACCCACATTTTAAATTATTTCTCACTTATAGGCAGTTTTGACCATAAAGGAATAAAAATGAAGCACAGGTCTCCTCCTGTGTCCCACAAGGAGAGCAATAACACCTAACTCCTTACAGCATTACTCTTTTAACTAACTTAAACTGTGGGAATATGCCAAAGAAATTGCATTTGTAAGTTGCATAAATGTTAGTACCCTTTATTTCACCTTACTGGGACTCATTCTCAGGTTTGGTTTTGGTTTATTTGCAGCTCTGTAATGATATTTGGGAATAGAAAAAATTGGCTGTCAGATATGTTTTTATAGGTCACAACAGGGGGTAATTTAGAATTACCTTTTTTACCAATGAGATATCTTTTGGGCTCATAGGAAGAGCTTCAGATACCTTCTTATTTTTACCAACATTCAACACTTCATTAGCTCAAGAGCTGCTCTTGCGTTCTGTGGATTCTAGGCCTGTGTTGTCACAGCTGCACTTACTACAAAAGGAAGTTTGTCATTAAGTTAGAGATATAAAACAGAAAAGGATTTATTTAGCATACAGAGTTATAAAGCCAGAAAGTATCAGGCTTCTAAACTGAAATATTATCTTTACTTTCAGGGCACTATAAGCACAGAGCAGTGAAGTGTTGAGGAATTTGGACACTGAACAGTCCAGAGGATGCTCTCACAGGAGCTCAGCTGTTTTGTATTTTTCAAAGCTACCCTTTTCACTTCCAACACTATATAGATAATGTATAACTGCTTTTATGGCCACTATAGTGAGGCTTCTGAGGTTGCCTGTCATATCCATCTACATCAGCATTACAGCCCCTGGACAGGGGATTTCTCCTCCAACCTCTTTAAGTGCTTTTTGGGCATCTTTCAACAAGGGGTTTAGGAGGAGAACAGCACCTCTGCAGCAGAGTCCTGTCAGTGTCAGAAAGTTTTCCTGACTGCTTACACACTTCCCTGTGCAGCAGGGAGTCCTGAGAATACGATACAGAGGCAAGAAACACAGGCACTCACAAGTCAAGATTTATTTTTTCATTTTAAAAATGATGGCAAATTTAACTCGTAGTGCTTTTTCCAGCTGGTTCTTTATGGAATTTCATAAGCATAGGAGGGATGTGTATTAGCTGTCAGTGGGTGTAAGTAAGTATCTAGATACTGCTCACTAGATCAGTTTCTCAAAGATGTGAACACTTAAACACAAGCTCACTCAAGACCAAAACCCAAACCTTAACTCCCACAGCACTCAGGGTGCAGTAGCCGAAGAAAACTTAACCACGGAGTTTAGAACGTTTGTGTTTTGCAATTGAGTGGCACAATGCAATTTCCCAGTTAACTTTGAAAACCTACTAATACATATTTAATATTTGGATCCTACACGAGACAGGGGAAGATCCAAACGACTGTAGCTACAAAAGGACAAACAAGCCACCCTAAGTCCCACCACTCCCCTACAACTGTTACCACAATCTTCCATGCAGTTCGGGAACCCCAGCTGTTCAGAGGAACAAATCCTTATGCATCCCTGACCTGACTCATGGCCACTTTGGGACCTGTAAGAGCTCCTCCTTATCAGCTTGCTACAGCCTAATCTCTGTGTCCCAGGCAGACCTTCAGCTCCTGCTGAGGGCAGCACTCGGGCAGGCGGAGAATGGGCAGCTGAGGATGGGATGGGGGTAAGAGGGTGGGGGCACCTTCCTAGGGCTTAAACAGATGTGAGGGTTAAAAAGGAGACAGAGAAATGAAGCAAAGACACGAACATTTGACGTTCGAGAGGAGCCTATTTGTTCTTAATACACCAGAGAAATAGCTGAGGCACGGAACAGCCATGTGTAAAATGGGAAGTTTGCTTGCAGAGCTGACCTTGGCAGCAAAGCGACAGACGCCTGAGAGACGATACCAGTTCTGCGTCCAATTGCTGTGAGACGGAAAACAAAAGCAAAACAATGTTACAAGAAAGCTGTCCTCTTTCTCTTCATTTGCAAGGGTTCGAAACAGCCCTCCTTTGAAATCAATCTGCAAACATATATTCTCATCCATATTAGAAACATCACACATTTTCGCAACAGGATTTATCATCTTGGACCACGTTGAGTGTGAACCAGAACAGTCTCCAAAGTAAAATTACAAATCCAATCCAGAGATACTTTGGACCATATTATTTAAATTGTTCCATCTAAAAAACTTCTGGAAAAATAAGGATGTCATCACAAATATTAAACTTCATTTGGCCAGACATTGAAACAATAAAAAATGTTTCAAAACAACCAAAATAGCATAGATAGGTAAGGTATGGCTATGTTCTCTTAGAGAAAAATCAAATGTATTTGCAGCAAATGTAGATTTAAAAAAATAAAACAATCCTATGTTGTTCTCATATAATATACCTTGCAGTGTCTTACAAGTATCACTTAATTATATCCAAAATTATATAAATTGTAGGAAATGGAGAGACAGACAACACACTTCCTTAAGATACTTATTCCTGCTATAAAAAGAAATTAAAAGACCATATACAAAATTCCTGTCTGGTCTGGTCTCTACATTTCAGGTACTTGCTGTGACAAATTTGGGGGTTAAATTCCTCTGTTAATTTTACAACCTCCTTTGCCAAAACACGGCGTGAACATCAATATATATTGCCACATTTTCCTCATTAATCCTTCAACACAAGCAAGCCATTGATGAGACCCAGTGAGAACTTAACCCCACGTAGCACAGGCTGGTAGCTCCCAAGCACAGTATGTGACCTGTCTGGAACGGGCAGGGCCATTTGATACCAAATTCCAGGGAGATAACACTGACCCAGAAGCCTGAACACAAGAGCAGCATTTCTAGTTGCAGACCAAGAAGCTGGAGATTCAGAGTGACCTTGTAGCACTCTGTGATGCCGTGGCACAGGCGGCAGCTTCACCAGAACATCTTCTTCCAGCAGCTGCACCAAGCACGCTGAGCTCAGGGGGGAGGAGGTACAAGAGGACAGACAATTGCCCAATGTTCAGGCACACTGGTACTGCCTTTGCTGTTCTTTTGAAATGTTATTTATTTTTCTGTATCAGTTCAGTATGAGATGTTCCAAGAAATTGATGTCCTTAATTTAACCACAAAACAGAAACAGACTGGACACAGAGTCTGCCTGAAGTGAGGAAAATGTGCTGGAGAGATAGGGATTTCTCTTTCTATATGCATTGAGTAGTTGAGAAACCACCAGCTAGTGTGCTAATCGAACTGTCCTGCAGTATCTAGAATCTGCACACTGGATAAGCCTCCACATCATTTGAAAGTTTTATCACTTTATTAATAACTTTATTCATTATATGCAGATAAATGAATACATCTACAGGCTTCAAAATCAGGCTCCCCTTGTGATAAACATTCAAAATTCATTCTCACTCCTATTATTTTCCTTTGTGAAGTGCTCTGCTGAAAGGGCAGAGATGACAGAATTTGTCCCACTGTAACAACCTGTTCATAGTCAAATAGAAGGGAATCGAAAGAATCCCATTTTACAGATACTATATGAAGCAGAGAGAGTATGTCATTTGACCAATTATACAGAAAGCACAAGAAAAAGGTGAATATAAATGGCAGTTCTGCTGACGTCTGGTTGAGTTCTGGTTCAGTCTATGCAGTCCCTCAGTTCTGGTTGAGTCTATGCAGCCTTCCCCAGCTGATAACAGCAGGGTTTGCACTGGTAGCTGGAAAAAAAACCTCCTGCCCACTAAGAAATTATCAGGAGTCATGAGTTGATTTCTTATCATTAATTCAAAATGGATAAACCATTTGTTATTGTTAATGTTATTTGTGTCATCATAACACAAATGATGGCTCCCAGAGAACAAAAATCCCATGACACTGAGATCATGGGAAAGGTTGAAAATAACTCCCTTCACGAGTGAATCACAAAACTGGAATCTGCAAAATGTCTTTGAGGGGAGACCATTTCATATTGAAATGATAAAATGTTCTCTCAGAAAAATTTGATACCTAGAACACAATCTTTTTCAAAATTGTTAGTTGTAAATATCACAAATTATGCAATCTAGCTGGGAAATAATAAATGAAGACCTTTTTTTAGTTTCTCTGTAACTTTGAGCCCTTAAGGTGCACTTGGGTTCTTCTTTTATTTTTTTTCTCAAGGAGACCTAATAACTTTACAAAAGTGAAGTTTGAGATTCTTCAGGGTTTGAAGTATCAAATAAAACCATGAAATCCTGAAAGTTTGAAATGAAGATGCAGCAATCAGTGGTGTTATTTCAATGTTTCTGGCCAAACAGGAGGGGGGCTATGGAAGGAAGCGCCACTGGGGGAAAGATGGTCTTTGCTTTCTCTCCTAAACAATCACAGAAATATCATCAGGCAAAGTTCTCCTGTTGGCCTACTACAGGGCAGAAAAAAACCTGCAAAATAAATGCAACAATAGTTGTGGGGTCAGTATTTGGTGGTTTTTGCTTGACATTTCCCCTTTATTTCCTCCTCCCCATTAAAAAAATGGAGCAAACTGTAGGCTGCTGTATGGGTCAGGTGATCTTCAAGCTGGTACCTGACTCCCAGCATTGCCTCACCGCTTGGAACACTGCTGATCGCTTATAAAGGAAAAATAAATGTATTTTTCTGCAAGAGTCCCTTCACACAATGTAGGCACTCTACTGCAAATGTAAATCTTGCATCAAACCCTTGCTTGAGCAATCTCAGCATGAATCACCAGCTGCAGGGGATTATCTCCATCAGAATATGTGGAAAGGAAGAAGAGGCCATTTCTTAAGGGAGCTGAATATGTAACATAAATCTTTGTCTGTAATGAAAGATTTACTTTATAATTCAAATCAACTCAGTTCTACTGGAAAAGAAGCCTTTCACAAGAAAGGTCTGCAGGTGTATCAAAAATCACTTAAATCTGGGAACTTTTAATAACAGCATTTATTTCCATCATGTCTGTCAAAAGTATCTCCAAATAAGCAACATATTTTTTTTAATTATTGTGCAAGTACTTTTCAATGACTGCAGGTTGGCTCATTCTAGACTGTAAATAAATCTGAGTAATCTTAGCTCACACTTCTAAGTCTCTTACACAAAAAAAAAAAAAAAAAAGAATGTAGGAGAAGGATGAGGGGAACATTCCACAGGGAAAACAGGTAACTTTGGAAAGGATACAAGGTTTCATGGCTCAGGACTGCTGAGTGTGTGACCTCCTTGAGGAGATTACCCAGTAGTGAAGTCCCTCTGCCAAAACCATCTGTCTTCAGCCTTAGAGTACTTTGTCCTGGACACTCTGAGCTGATTTTCTGAGAGGATGCAGCTCTTTAGCTATAGTGCAGATAGCGATGCTCTGCCAATATGAAGAGATTAAAACTTGCTGATGGCTTTGAAGATTAGGATCTGACCCTCAAACTGGGAGACAGAGTAGACCTGAAGCTAAAAAGATCAGACACAAAATATCTGCAGCTCTTAATCCCCCTGAAAATAAGACATTGCATTCCTCAGCAGTAAGCCCTGGTGTTGTCTTTACCTTTGGACAACCTTGGTAACTGATGGGCTGCTGTAGTCAGGATCTCTTCTGGCAGGATACCGGGAAATGGGATCGAGATCAAGGATGAGCTTTTGCCATGCTGCTTCTGAACTTAATAAATTGGTTGATATTTCTGATCATATTAACATCTGGATGGAAGGAAGAAAATATATTCTAACTGCACAGATAGCTCTGGGAGGCAGCTACTGCTATTTTGGCACGGCACACCATTAATCTGAATAACTGGTTCTTCATTCAAGCATTAAACACTGCGGAATTTTTGACGCTGAATCCTTCTGTGGAAAACTACATATCCAAACAATTATTCTTGATGTATAGTTGGTATCACTCCATTTTCCCCAAGTGGTATCATGTAACTACCGAAGCAGGATTTCTGTCCAGGGCAACTTGGCAGAAAAGGAATTCTTGCTCCTTACTGATCTCACAATGCTTTAGATAGGGCGTGCTGGTTTTGGCTGGGGTAGAGTTAATTTTCTTCACAGTAGCTGGTGTGGGGCTGTGTTTTGGATTTGTGCTGGAAACAGTGTTGATAATGTAGAGATGTTTTTGTTATTGCTGAGCAGGGCTAGCACAGAGCCAAGGACGAGCGAGCGGTTGCGTGGTGCTTGGTGCCTGCCTGGGTTTAAACCACGACAGAGGGAATGACTGACTCCCATGTAGTGCTGAGTGGCCAAAGTGTTCATTAGCCTGTTCCACTTCGTGATGCGAACAGGTTTTCTGCATCAATGGTTAGAAATTCCATCAAAATGCCACAAAAATTTTGAATATTCACACACCGTTTCTACCCTGTGCCACAGGAAAGTCTTGCCCTTTCTTTGCATCATTGCTCTCTGTATCTTACTAATATCCAGTTAATCCAGCAGCAGGAATATTTGCAAGCCTTACTATTTCCTGAAAATGATTTTTGTCTAAAAACAGGAGAATGAAATAGTGTCATAAAAGGGGAGGCTTCCAGTATATGTCGTTAACTTTAGGCTCCTATTGCTTCCATGAAATTCATGGGGGGCTTATTTCTCTGAAGGAAGCTTGTAATTCCCATTAATAAACACATGCTTCTCTGGCAGTCAGAAGGCACGCCAGGGTACTTTCGCAGATTGTCATGTTCTGGAGCCCAAATGTGACAGGTTTGTTGTATGTGTAAAAGTAATTCAGAGAGGTGGGAATCCCCTGTCCCTGGGAGCGGCATTCCTGCTTGGTGGATATTGTCTGTAGAACAGGATACACAGTCAACACAGATATCACTGCCGGGGTTGGATTACAGCAGGTTTGGTTTCTACTTTTATTGCACCATCTTTTCTTCAAATAACTAAGTTTTACGTAGTGTTTAAATCTAAATAATAAAGACTGTGGAAATAGAAGCAAGTGCCCAATCTACTTTCACTAAAATATCACTTTACAAATGCCCAGTGGATCAACCGGAAACAAGTGGGGACACATTTCAGCTACCACTAGAAATAGGCTTGGTTTTTGTAGTCACTGCTCAATAATCATATCCAAGCTTGTGGGAAAAGACTCATATTTCTTCTACAAGTTGTTTAAAAATCTGGAATACCATGCATTTTCCAAATTATTTTGAATTACTTTAATTCAGGGTCTAGAAATCTCTTAACTGCCAGGACCAGCTACACGTCTTTTGGGAAGCAGCTAATGCATGTGGAATTTCTGTAGAAGGGATAATAGTACAGAAACGTTCTTCAATCCTGGATGGAGTATAACATAATAAAATCTTTTGGTAGAGTAATGTATTTGTGATGAAATTGCAACCATTACTGTCAAGTCTCTGCTCAGAGGTGGTATGAGAGCAGCAAGGACAGGACCGCAAGACTCCATATTCCCCGCAGTGCCTCAGCAATTACTTTGGTCCTATTTCTTTGCCTTTCTGTCTTAACTCTCAGCTGAGATTGCTCACGACCCACCTAGATAAAAGTACTTTTCTTCATCAGCAGACACCTGAGGGAGGTGAACAAAAAAAGGCTCGCTGACTCACTGAATAAATGCCACCCAATCAAAGTGGTCATGTTGTGCAATCACTGCTAATGGCCCGTTCTTCTCAGTCCATTCGATTCCTACTTGAAGCTGATGGAAGATGCCTCTGGCAGGTATTTGGAGGGTGCTTCAGAACCCTGAGCTTACAGATGCCTTTTGGTCATTTCCAACAGTCTAACACAAGCTATCGTGGAACCGTGTGAAATGCAAAACCAACAGAAGAGAAGAAAGGATCTGAAGGAAGACAAAATTTGCATCCTGTCTTTTCCAGGTCTCTGCTCTTTGGGACTGTGTCTGTGTAGGTGGTTCAGGTAAAGCTGTTTAATAAGTATGAGAGTAAGCAGGTCACAAACACAGTGCTGGGAAAGCCACTGAATGACCAGAACGAAATTTTTTGTATGATAATGCTGAAATGATGAAGAAAAGTAGGAAAATGACATTTGAGATGACCCTGCGTATGAAAATATCAAAGGAACATCAGAAATATCCATGAAGACACATCATTACATTGCATCATTTGTGACACAAAAGCTGACCTCACCCTTTAAAGAAAGTGACTTTTATTGACTCCTTCTACTGACTATACTAACACTTGGATACCTGGTGGTGGTACAAATCAGTCCAAATCTGACCTCGGTCAGAGGGTATGGCAAAACCCAGGAAAAAATAGCATTCACATCTCATCTTAGCTCCAGAGTTGTTCTTCTTGCAGAGTACTAAAAAAGGGATCCGCAAACTTTTCTTCATCAGTCTTAACAGTGGCTGCCAATGGCAGTGCCACATCTCATTTCATTTTGCATTTCTGTGCCACAAATGTATGTCCTACACTTCGGGAACTTTCACACTACACTTGCAAAACATGGGCTGAAAAATCACTTTCCCCATCCTGCCCCATAATAGTTAGAAAAATCTGCTGTTTAACCAGAGAAAAATTTCCACTGCTGATTGATTCCTAGGTCTGTTTGGCTGATTATAATTCCCCAACCTACCCTTATGTGATTCACACCCATACATCTGCTCTAGCTTCAGCATATAATTGTTATTCCATACAGACAGCCCAGTATTTATTCAAACAAGGATGCTCTTGTGCATTTCTCCTTTTTTAGCTTCTCTAAAAAGAGTAAATCGGTCACGATACATTACATTGTATGTGTGTGTTTGTGTGTGGGAATAAAAAGTAATTTTATCAACCTCTCAAAGGCAGCAGTTGATTACCAAGACAGAATAAATAAAATAAGCATGTTAAATGGAGTACTGTACATTTACACTAGAGACAAGGCATTCCAGCCTTCTCTAAAATACTGTGGCTAGTTAAAAAAAGACGATGGTTTCTGTTATTTTCCAACATTGTTTTCTATATTATAAAATAAGTATCTGCTCTCTTGCAGCTCTGTTGCTACAGTACAAAAAATCTAGGCCGTGACTCTGTGACACTGCAAGTCTTTGACTCCAATGTTATCATTTTGTCCTGGGAGAGCCAAGAAGATGCTTGTGGAAAAAGCAAGTTGGTACTGCCTGGATTATCTTTATAAAAGAAGCTGAAATGAGTTTAAAAACATTTGTGCTCTGCCAGAGTCAGCTGATTTGGCTCTCAGGAGTTTGTATGAACTGTTGGTTCATGGGTTTTTTGGCTTGTGCCTGTGTTAGGACTTGGGAGAGTTCAATGAACCCAGATCTCAAAGCAAAAATATTTAACCTTCATTTTCTAGTGGAAAGGGGGTTTAAAAGCTAACTTTAGCTCTCTGGAAAATATTTTTGAAGTAATCTTAAACTCATTTAACTTGTTTTGTGAAAACAATCCAAATATAGACTCAAAGAGTTGGAAGTTTGGCTTTTGGTTTAATGCATTATAGAAGCAGGGATCGACTCGTAAAACATTTTGCAACTACAAGCTTAATGCCAATCATGTGGTATCTGGATGTGGAATCTGAGCTACTTTAAGTAACATCCATTAAGATAAAAGCACAGCACTGTCTTTTAGTAGAAGTATGAAGATTCTCAGCAAAGGAATTAATAGAGGTTTCATCTTGAAACCTTTGCGCTTCCTATCACTGTTTTCCACGGAGCTTGCAGTCAGATCAAGAGCCTATGAAAGCAATGCTTGTTTTTATCTACTCAATCTCGTTATAGCTCTGAACAAACATCCAATAACTGTGTTTCACCTCAAACTCACTTCCCTTTGAGTACTCCGAGCTTCACAAATGGAATCAAACCAGCAGCTGGCCCTCCTTAGGCAGCGAACTGAAAGCTTGCACAGAAAGCCAAAAACCAGCTTGCATCTGAGTCTTCTGCATTGTCATCATTTTCTGCGGTAGAAAACGGGTAAAGGGAACACAGGAATTTAGTTAGCAAAGCATTTGCGAAGCAATAAGGATAATGTCCAGCAAACCAGCTGTGGCTTTCACGGAGGGGCTGATAAGAGGCAGGAAAGACAGGTAACAGAAAAAGCTAAGAGAGGTATCGAAGCCGGGTTAGGAGCCCCAGGGCAGAAGCCTGAAGTCCTTCTGGAAGGTAGGGGTCACCGCAGTTACTACAGCGACCAAAATATTTCGCTTCCAGCAATCCATTCGCACTGAGCTGCAGTCAGCAGTGCCTGTACGTGCTGGTGATCTGACAGATAAGACAGCAATTTGACAGCTGTTTAATGGAATATGTAGAATAAATCCATTTTTTTTTCAGTAGAATGAAATGACTGTACTAATACATAACTTCAAAATTTTCTGCCAATGTATTTTAACTCTCACAAGGAGAAGGAAAGTTGTTCAGAGGATGGGATTCAACCGCATTTGGCCTCTCCCGTGATGCTGTCAATAGGAGGGCTTTCTGATAATTTTGATTTTTTTTTTTGTTTAAGATGACAAAGTAACTGATAGCAGGTTACAGTCTTTCAAGTTGGCACGTATTTGACTAATGATCTACAAATAAAAATCTCGGTAGCTCTTGCCAGCTGCAGTAACAGCCCAGGTTCTGGGCAGGTTTTTGATGGGTATTTTCTTTTCCTGACTGTTACACTACAATGTAACATGCAGTTAAATTACTCATATCGTTTCGGTAGGTTACCAGCCATTACTTTCCAAACTCTGCTCCCATTTCCCACTTCACATATGATTGTTTGTTCAGTGCCTCTAAAAAGTCAGATACAAGAAGCACACTATTGATATATTTACATTATACCATATTGTGTATATGTGTACTGTATTCACATTAATTATTTTTAGGAGTATTATTAATATAAAAACACCAGCCAAAAATCCCAGATATGCTACTGTGATACGGAGCTTTGCCTATAACCTGTTTGCAGCTGTCAACTCTTAGGTGGTCACAATGTTCAAGGGATTTGCAGGAGCTGTAGAGTGTTACTGCCTCTGTAAAATGACTATTTTTCTTCGACAGAAAAATTCCTTCCCAAAAGCCTGCACTTGATAAAATTTCCACACACAGGTCCTCTGTACTTTAGTAAATCAAGAGTGCCCCAACTATCTCAGGGAATGTCTCTGAGATGCCCGAATACACTGCTTCCTTTGGATTTACTGTGCCCACAAAGGTGTAACTCACGAGGACAAAAATCGAAGCAAAGGATTAGTTACAAAACCGGGATGGAAACATGGGGGGAGAGAGGACAAGACGACAAGCAGAACTAGAGAATGTTATCCTAGCTGACACATAACTGGGTATCTCTGCTCCAATACTCTTACAATGAATTCCTAGGATATGCTCCGGTGTTCAGAGCCAAGTACTCAGTTTCCATAGAAATGGAGTACTTTGAGATAAGGCCTAAGATTAACAGCTTAATGACTTTTCCTTACATGGCCCTTAGAGTCAGGCTTTGTTGTTAAACTTCAAAGGCTCTTGATGGGTGTGAAGCTGTCTTGGGAACTTGTTGATTTCTCCCTGCTTCATCTCAGCCAGCTGATGAACCTCTAACTATAAGCAAAGATGGTATTTGCACCTGGAATCAAGCAGTAGGGGTGTCCGAAGATTATTTCTTCTTCTGGTTTAACCCGGTCTGAGAGCCAGCCTTCTAGCCTAGACCTAAACTGCTCCATCATATAAAGCTATTTATGCATCTTTATTAAATGCTACATAAAACCTGGCTCGCACCGACATTCACATGCAAATAAGATTCTTGGTTTTAGCATCCAAAATGGCAGGTGACCCATTACAAGTACAGACTGGATTGGCCTGGCTGTGCGATGAACTAAAGCCTCCTTCCACCTTGCCAAGCTGTTCCTGTGTCACCATCAAAAAACAAATGGAAAGAAACACAAAACACACTTTTGGGAATCCTAGTCTGTATTTTACATGTCACAACAGCATGGATGTGCAGCACCAAATGTGAAAGTCTCACAGAAACCCAACTGGCAAATAACTTCATTGCACTAATGAATTTTCCAAATATTTGTATAAGCCTCGTAAGCAAAGGTCTACTCAAGAGTAATGAGGGTACTTCCTATCTTTTTGACTCCACCATGAAATACTTTCAGTTCTTTGCAGTTATAGAATTGTTATGCATCTTGGGACAATAATCTTTGCTCTGCAAAATCTCAGTAATAATAAAAAAAACCCCCTTTGCAAATCTCTGTCTTCTGTCTCCTATGTGTAAAAACATGGCCATCATCTTCTACCATCAGTGCTATTCATTTCTTTCAAAGTTTGATCATGGCAAAAGACCAAAAGCCCACAACTGTAGTTACTCCAAGCATAACACCACGAGCCAAATTAATCCATGATCTAATAGTGATGACATTGGTGGATTCAGTCCAGAGACAAATGTAGCTTAAAGTTGTTTTGAAATGGAACATATTCTCAAATCTCAGAAGAGCAACAACATTTCTTTAAAAGCTGAGATTTTTATGGCCAGAGGATGGAGAGAATAATAGGAATTGCTGTCTATGCAAGGAAATTTTACAGAACCCAGTATTTTTTTCTAAATACCCCAAATACATGTTGCATATGAGTAGTCTTTCTTACCTTTTTCTTGCTATCCTCTATTTTCAAGCTCACCTATTTTTCTGGTGTGTCCAAAAAGGGACAGACAGTCTAGTACATAGTAATTTCCATTAGGAAAAAAAAAAGTTTCAACTTTTTCAAATCTAAATTATTGTGCAAGTAGTAGCAGAACAGCATTGCTGTGCTCCTGTTCTCTGCAGTGCACAAGTTGCTCTCATGAACCAGCAAATATCACACTGCCTGGTGAAGAGAGGCTCACAGTCAGGTTACAAACTAAGTCTTATTTATCAGAAACTAGAGTATTTTACACCACTACTATTAATGGTACAAAAACTGCACTTGCAAGTGACTGCTAAAAAGCAGAATCTTAAGAAGATCTGCAGGATTGTTCAAAAAGTGATTAGAAAAGGCTTATCAGCAAGCCTGACTGATGTTAGCTGGACTAGCTTCTGTCTTTTCAGCAAAGCTTTTACCCCTGGAAACAAACCCGATGTCCTTTCTATGTCAGATCAGTTCAAGTTCCTAGGATAGCAGACTAAGACTGTCTGCTACGGCTGATTTTCAGAGGCTGATGCTTGAATTTGTCTTTTAGAACAGCGAGTATAAACATCATGCGTTGTGAAAAACATCTTCCAAGGGAAAACATCAAAGCAGCCTACAGTTATGAACCAGCTCAGCTAAAACTGGTTCCTGGAAATTTCTATTGCTGTTTCTTACAATACAGTAAGCTCACAGAGAGGTATTACAGTTGTGATGATCCTTAGAGAATAAGAATTTTGCTAAGCCGTTTCCTGAAAAGCAAGTAAACTGACAGGCAATTTTAATGCTCCTTTAGCAGAGCTTTAAAATTGGATTTGGTTTTATTATGAATTGAAATTCTTTTTGCAGAGGTAAATATTTATTTAGCTAGCCTGAGTTATCAAGTGGGTCCAATATGAAGCTTGAAAAGAAGCAGCAAAACAATATTATGTATCTTTTTACTTTACATTCCTTTATTTCCTGAGGCTTAGCTTTAGCAACACTGTGTTCTGAAGACATTTGGGTAGAAACTGGGGACTCATTTCCTTTTGATATCACTCTCCTCTCTATCTGGCCAAAACTACCAACTTTTACCTCTCAGAAGACAGAAAGGGACCTGAAGACTGAGGAACAGAAGCTATTATGGCAGAGATAAAACAATTTTAAACATTCCTTTTTTGGTTTTATTATTCTGTGGTTGGTGCATGCTCTGAATATGCCGGATCCCTGCACTCCAGACAGATGGAAAGGCCCCTGAAAATGCTAGTAACAATATTCTTCTCATAAGAGCAAATCCTTTTGAGATCCTAGCACTAGCACGGTGGTTAAAGAAGTGATCTTACATGTGACCTCACCAGAAGAGACAGGGAAAAAAGGTACAAACGCAAGTATGAGGTACACAGTTTATGTCTCCCATTTCCCTTCCTATCCAGCTTCCACGTGTTACACTTCTCCTGCTAAACCACTTCTCTTCCTTGCTGCTGTCTCAAACTCCTCTTCACACTCTTGCCTATTCCTCTACATCCCATTTCCCTGTCTAATCCCCTTAGCCTCTATTCACACACATAACTGTACTACCAAACTTGCACTATCCAAGAAAAGGAAATAGATCCCCAGTTTCTACCCAAATGTCCTCAGAATACACTGCAGTAGAGTGTCCTACCAGGGACACCCACCAGAACAGTGTCTGTGGTCCAGCACTCACATCCCCATGATGAACATTAAAAGAAGCTGCAGGAAACTAGAAACAATATGGTCACTTGCTGTGGGAGGCTGATGTAGAAAGGACTCTTTGACTACAGGCACACCGATGTATTATTTGTGAAATACGATTGCATCTGCCTTTTATCTTTCATCTTGTTACTCAGTGATAATTGACTGCTCAAGGCTGGCACTCATTTTTAATTATTCCCCTGGTGGAAACCCGGCAACACGCTCTGCAACTGCTCTCACATATCTGCATGCAGCATCTGTAACACATCATCCTTCAGCAAACAGCTAGTCCTTTTCTTTTTCTTTCTTTCTTTTTTTCCCCCCTAAAGTAGCTGTACAAATTAGTGCAGGGCACTTTTCAGAAAAAAAAAAAAAAAATTAAAAGAGGAAAAGAACAACAANTACAGGCACACCGATGTATTATTTGTGAAATACGATTGCATCTGCCTTTTATCTTTCATCTTGTTACTCAGTGATAATTGACTGCTCAAGGCTGGCACTCATTTTTAATTATTCCCCTGGTGGAAACCCGGCAACACGCTCTGCAACTGCTCTCACATATCTGCATGCAGCATCTGTAACACATCATCCTTCAGCAAACAGCTAGTCCTTTTCTTTTTCTTTCTTTCTTTTTTTCCCCCCTAAAGTAGCTGTACAAATTAGTGCAGGGCACTTTTCAGAAAAAAAAAAAAAAATTAACAGAGGTAGAGAACATCAATGTGCCCACAGACTACACCGAATGTTTCACCATCCATTAAAGTAACTCATATTTGAGGTCTACTATCAAAGGGTCTGCCCCGCTGCTGTGTCTTGGAGATTTCCGTTTACCTATTTAGCTAATAAATTTTAGGGAATTAAGCATTTAGTAACTTCTCGAGCGCTGTGTCCACACAGCTGCCAGGCACAAGCTGATATAACCATCCCTAGGTCACCTCACAGCAGAAACTCCGCTAGAGCTTTAGAGTACTAAAAAATACGGAAGGAGCTCCACTCAGTGGTGAGACAACGTTGTTGCCAACTGTGATATCTAACACAGAAAGGAGTCTTTGGAAATGAAAATATGCATAATAAACACCTCCACTTCGTCGAGTCTCTGCATTATTCATTGTAATCATAGCACTAGGATCATAACGCTTCACTAGGATAGCTTTATTTATTGTCAGCAACACTTCTGAGAGAATTCAATCGCTGGCTGTAGAAAGATACTGGTTAACGGAGCAGACACTCTGAATTACAAATGCTGAGTGAAAGAGAGCCTTGCCCGGGTGCTTTATCACCTATGATTGGCACATTTGTTATTCCACGCAGTAACGGGGTGAATTACTCTGCGTGGTTACAAGGCCCTGATTACTTCCTGACAAGTTGGGGTTGATGGCTATTTAACATTACAAGACAGTTATTTTCACAACAAATAGACAAATATGAAACTTTGAATAAAAATTTTCTATTGACTTTTCTTTTATTCATAATATTATTGGAACATGATGCATAATCACCCTGTTTAAAACAATAAAACTCAGTATTACCTCATTTTTTTATTATTTTAAGCTTGCTAATCTTTCACTTGTAAATAATAACTTTTTTTTTCACCTTTTCTTCCTTTTCTTGTACAATATCTCGACTTTCTTGAAAAACTGAAGCCTATTTCACAGTTCCTACCTTCTCTAAAAAATTCTGTATTAAGTAAAGGAGCTACAGAGGGTTGTGCCCTCTGAGGGCACAGAATTAGTGTATTTTTTAAGCAAACATTTTCAGACTGTGGGGAATAAACTATTTCAATGGAGAGAAGGCCTGAGACCGCTGCAAAAGAAACAGTGTGACTGAATTACGAGTGACATATCCTGAGTTAGGCCTAGCACCAACTTCGGAGACTTTAAGAAAAAATGTAGATAGGTTTATTTTCAGTATTAATTCCATATGTCCTTAGTCGTATTTTCCAATACCCTGCAGTTCTGCTTGCCTAGCGGGATGTCTCGATTTTATAGGCTTCACATCTCCATCATTTTTCTCCTTTTGTGATTTTCAGCTACTCACCGGCAAATTTGAAATTTTTTGCCTTTCTCTGCCCATTATGGATTTTGTGTCTTCCTAAGTGGATGTCATAAGCTTTGTGCAGGTGGAAAATCATGCTCCATTTAACACAAGACAAAATCAATCAAAGCTATGAAATCATTAAAGGTAAACTTCCCCAAACACAATCTTCCCATTCTTTCAAACAGGTTGTTTCTCAATCTTGAATTCTAAGCAGGTAATTTAAACTTAATATTTTCTTTGTACTGACCCTTAGGATCCCTTTTCTTTTACTGAAAAAGTTGACAACACCAGTTACCAGAAGAGTTTTTTAAAACGTAAACTCAAACAGCATTCTAGCAAGGAGACATAGCCCTAAGCTTAGACAAGATTTTGAAAAATGTAAATGTAGAAGCAATAAATTTTTGTTTGGAAAAAATGCAGAAAATCTTAAAGACACTGGAAAGGTCTACGTGGCAACCTGTGGCTCTGAATGGAAATGATGTAAGATACAATGTCAGTATGCCTGAAAGTGAGTAATGAAGTTACAAAATCTTTAGGAGTTACTTCCGAGAACTCTGGGGCGAGAAATGAAACACCAGAAGAACGTGAAACATAGTGCCTATCTTTTAAATAGAAAAGCTGTCGAAGTCCGCAGTTAGCTTCAATTATCTGTTAAAGATTTAAATACTTTTCCTAGTTGTAAGGCTCAAGAGAAAAAGATGATTAACTGTCAATCATTCTGATTCTTAGTTAAGAGAAACACCACTGCCCTCATCTTTGAGCAAGGGTGGTGACACATTTTCAAGCGTCACATCCTTAGACGCTTCTGAGGGCGAGTCCAGACACCACCATCAGCTTGTCTTCGGCATAAAAATGCCCAAACAGGCGGGTGCTGCCCTATATCCCTGAAATCCCCACATCCTTCAGGGCTTTCCCACCGTCTTCCCGGCTGATCAGACCCCACAGTGAGCCGTGAGGGGAGCCGGCCCTGCAGAAAAACGGGGGCTGCCTTTTGTCAGGAGTCTCTTGCTGCTGGTTTAGGAGGGAGCAGGGCACTGAGGAACATTGGTCGAGGCCGATTGTGGATGGATGGGACGGCGGAGAGCTCGCAGTTCCCTCAGGGAGCGGGACGAGGGCATGAACGGGATGGCGGAGAGCTCGCAGTTCCCTCAGGGAGCGGGACGAGGGGATGGACGGGACGGCGGGGATCCCGCAGCTCCCTCAGGGAGCGGGACGAGGGGATGGACGGGATGGCGGAGATCCCGCAGCTCCCTCAGGGAGCGGGACGAGGGGATGGACGGGACGGCGGAGATCCCGCAGCTCCCTCAGGGAGCGGGATGAGGGGATGGACGGGACGGCGGAGATCCCGCAGCTCCCTCAGGGAGCGGGATGAGGGAGGCCAGCGCGCGCCCGTCCCACCGGCGGGGCGGTGCCGTGGCGGCCGCGCCCCCGCGCGTGACGCGCGTCCGCCGGGAAGCGCTTCCTGCCCGTCACTTCCCCCGCTGCCGCCGCCGCTCCCGCCGGGCCGCCGGACTCGTGTCCCTGCCCAGGCCCCTGCTCCCGCCGCCATGGCCATGAGGCAGACCCCGCTCACCTGCTCGGGCCACACGCGGCCCGTGGTGGACCTGGCCTTCAGCGGCGTCACCCCCTACGGATATTTCCTCATCAGCGCCTGCAAGGGTGAGCGGGACGGGCCGCTTTGTTCGGGGTCCCCCGCCCCGGGGGCGGGCGTGGGGGAGCCCCGGCGCTCGTAGGCCGCGCATCGCCGTCCCGAGGGGTGTCGGTGGGGCGGGAGCGGTGCCGGGGGGGTGTCCCGGCCACCCAGGGCGGTGACAGCGGCTCAGGGTGTTGTGGAATGACGAAGGGAGCGGACAGCCGGTTTTCTTTCCTGGGGCTTCATTGCCGGGTTAGCCGGGGAGTGTCGGAGCCCGCATGCGCCCGGGTGGGATCCGGGCTGTTGAGGGGGTGGGAGGCCTCCAAAATGGTTTGTTTGTAAAACTTGCCGTTTCCACCGCCTGTGCACATGGGCTGTAGATTTAAAGCGAGCTCCGGTTTGATCAGGGCAGCTGCCTTGCCTTGCCGCACACGGCATGACGAGAACTCTTTGCTCAGTGTGGGAATAGCATTTCCTCTTTATACATGTACATCTTAATCTTCTGCATGCATAAGTTTTAAAGGGCATTCCTTTCTGCCTTGAAGTGCTTCCAGTTCAGCTCTACGTCTTGTGTGAACAACTCTTTGATAGCCTTCCAGAAAAAACTAATGACAGGAAAGGCTTTCTGTTACTACTTCATTTTTGTATCACTGTGTGTTTTAATCATATCTCATTGCAAACGTGAGACTTGTTTCTACGTACTGATGGCCTCATAATATTGTTCCAAAGTAAAGACAGAAAGTAAACCAAATCTGTCCTGCCTGAAGAAAACTTTAGTAAAAATAAAAGCTAAATGAAACGTTCCTTTCTACCATCCTTCTATCTTAACATAAAGCTTTTACCAGAAAAGTTTTGTCTCATTTGCAGTAGTATTTGAATATCTGTGTGGTTTAGGTGCATGCAGCAAGTACAGCTGCACATCTAAGCTCTCCAGCTAAACCCTTCTGCAAAGAATGGCTTTGTAAAGTATGGGGTATTTCCACATGCTGGTGCAAGGGAATATTTTTTCTTTTAAAAAACTGCTTCCTTCTTTTATCATCTTACGTGCATATTGTTCTTGTTTCTGTGAAGATGGCAAGCCTATGCTGCGCCAGGGAGACACGGGAGACTGGATTGGCACATTTCTGGGTCATAAAGGTGCTGTTTGGGGTGCCACCCTTAACACGGATGCCACTAAAGCAGCTACAGCAGCAGCAGATTTTACAGCGTAAGTGATGAGCTGTCTTCATGGTTTGTATTTTGATTTTAGTCTGTAGCTCTCTGGTGACAACGTAGCTGTACTAAATTACTGATTCGTTTGTTTCTCTTTAGTAATGGTTAGCTTATTTTTGGCTAGCCAGATTAAAACCTTGACTTTTACCTCCTTGAAGGCAGCTACAGTTGATTCCATCATGATGAACAGCTGTGATTGCTTCCTGATGTGGGTAATTACCATATTGGTTTGCTAGAATTACTTTCCTATGCAGCTCCAGTCTCTGGCACTGTAGTTATGGCAGAGTTGAAAGAGTGATTTTTATTTTCCTTCTAGCAGTTAGCCTCCTTTTATTACAAGAAACTTCTAGTGAATTAGTTCTTTGATGTTTTTTGTTGTTTGTTTGTGCTGTTTGCAGTATAAATGAATATTTTGCAAGTTGAATCTTGTTAGTAGAGGGCAAATTCTATTAATGAAGTTGTAGAGAAGAGCCACCTTTGTCTTAGAACTGTTAATTAGTTTGCCTCGTCTTGAAGAAGAGCATAAAGGAAAGGGGTGGGATAGCCCAAAAAAAGCTTTAGTAAAAACATATGAAGTATTCTTATTGACTACCTGGGTTGCAACTTGTAACAATGTAGCACTTATGATAACATGTTGTGTTGGCATCAGGAAAAACTGCTTACAAATTCATCTGACTGTCCAGGTTGGTTTGTCCTGGTGCTTCTAAAATGTGAATGTTTCCTCTTGCTGTTTAGCAAAGTGTGGGATGCTGTGTCAGGCGATGAACTCATCACATTGGCTCACAAACACATTGTCAAAAGTGTGGATTTTACACAGGTATGAGAAGCCTTTATACCTTATTCACCAGGGAAATAAGCTCTCGAGTATGTTTTGCTATTAGTTACTTTTTTGCTTTTTACGTGTGTATCTAATAAGTCAAATAATCTAAAATACCACTGCTCGTTTTTAAGATTGTAGGGTAAATGTAGCAAGTGTGCTAGAGGTTGTCTGAGAGGAAAAGCTGTGATTTTAACTCACAGACGAAGGCTGTATTTTGATTCAAAATAGAGTTGACTCTCTATAACTTCTGTTTCAGGATAGCAATTATCTGTTAACAGGTGGACAAGATAAGCTCTTGCGTATCTATGACTTGAGCAAGCCAGAAGCAGGTGAGTCTGCTTTTAAAACTGCCTCTTGGGGGCTTTTTTTGAGTTAAATAAAAGTTCTGAAATTAAGGGGCTACTTTCTGTTGTGAATCACAAGAAACAAAGTTGAGGATTGTTTTACAAATGTAGTGTCTACAGCCTTTTGGTATATAAGGGTCACAGAATTGCTTGGGTTGGAGAGGCCCTTAAAAATCATCTGGTTCCAAACTCTCTTCTGTGGACTGCTAGACCAGGTTGATTAAAGCCCCATCCAGCCTGGTCTTGAACACTTCCAGGAATGGGACATTGGAGAAGGCAGAGCATGTTTCAGTTCAGTGCAGACTCACTAGAAATTGGTCTAATTAATTAAAATTTAGTCATCTGAAAGAAAAAAAGACTCCACATATTTAAGTGTGTTTAAATTCATGTTGATACTGAACTGTTGATGGTTGATAGGAAGCTAGAGAACATTCACTGAAGTTCACCTAGTGAAGTTTTTGAAAGCTAGGCAATCAGATACCCAGTTTACATTTATCCTGTTCCTGGAATAAGATCTACAAATAGTCATAAGTGCTTGAAGTAATTCTACAGTCTCTAGTAGATGGAAATCCATGTAGCTTAAGGAAGCCCCCAAACTACTGCATGACATTATTTCATTTTATGACATGTATTAAAATATTTGGCTTTATTTTAAGAACCTGACATTGTCAGTGGACATACTTCTGGCATTAAAAAGGCCTTATGGAGCAGTGATGACAAACAGATTCTTTCAGCTGATGATAAAACTGTCCGGTAAGAAGAAGTAACTTTCAGTTTTCTTTACTGTCATACTCTATGCGAGGATATAGTTGTGTTATTTTGGTAAAGGATATAACTAACACAAGTTATCTGATCCTAGACTATTGTAGCTGTATGCCTGACACAGCTCTGTTCTGCTGTCAGAGATCATTTTGCTAGTAGTCCTAATTTACCCCATAAACATGTGCTCCTCATAGATGTGTTCTCCCTGATAAGAAGAGGTGGTCTTTGAGAACTGCGTAGAATGAATTTATGCCTTTTGTAATCCTAAAGAAGATGAATATATAGATGAGGTCTTTTGCATACACACTGTCCTGAGCTATTGCTGCGTTGTCTTCTTCAGTTTCCAAGTGTTCAAAACAGTCAGGAGCCTAGTCCTGTTGGTTCTTCTCCAAATTGTAGGCATAGAAATGCAGCAGTCAGCTAGTGAATAAAGATTTTTATTTGACACAGCAGCACAACTTAATTTCTGTTTAGATACGTCTTGCGCTGCTAGATAGAAAACTGTATTATCCTTAATGAACCTCTGTAAATTGGGATTAGTACCTCTTTGTCTTTTTGAGGCAAAAAGGAAGAGTGGACTCTTCAAGCCTTGCTTCTAAAAAGATCTATTGCTTAGGAGACTTAAACCAAGATTTTTAATCTCCAGGAGAATCACTGACTAGTTAAACGTTGTGTATATACCATTTAGTGTTGTGGCATTAAGCTGCAAAGGTAAAAGTATTTTAAAAACAGGAATGTGTCTTAAGCTTGGCTTGGGTGAGACTGCAGATAAAGCCACTGAAGAGCTGAAGTACCTGTGGAATCAAACCACAATCCCAGATGGGTGCCTTTTTTGATCCAGGTCTTGCCATGGGTGTGAGGTGGAAATTGTTTGATTTGCAGAAGTAGTCTGAGAGTCTTTTTCCGCTTTTGTTTCCTTTTAAGCCTCTGGGACCGGAGTACCATGACTGAAGTGAAGTCACTAAATGTGGCAATGTCAGTGAGCAGCATGGAGTATGTTCCAGAAGGACAGATACTGGTGATAACCTACGGGAAGACTATTGCTTTTCATAGTGCAGAAACGTGAGTCCACAACTCGAACTTTCACAGGTTCAGTAATGGGCTTGTGGATAAAAACAGGCTGTACAAGGCCAGAAGCACCACGTTGTCAAAACTGGCATCTCTATGATGTCTTAAGAAAGCAAGTTACACACTTAAACATATTCCAGAAAGGAGTTCTGTATGTGTGAGCTTTTGTTTTGCTTATTCTAAACTCATTTCTAACTTGACAAGCATGATTTGCAAGTATTAAAACTTGTTTCAGAAACTCTGTGAGGCTGTATTCTATTTCTGGTAAACACAGTCCAGATTAGTAGAATCACAGTTTCTTCGCTCTCAGGAATTTTTTTTAATATGAAATTTATTAACAAACTTTTCTCCCTCAGTCTAGAGCAGATTAAATCATTTGAGGCACCTGCTACAATCAATTCTGCATCACTTCACCCTGCGAAAGAATGTTTGGTTGCAGGTGGTGAAGATTTTAAACTCTATAAATATGACTATAATTCAGGAGAAGAATTAGGTATGTTTATCTGCCATAATCATAAAGGAGTTCTGAAATAGGTGTCAATAAAATAATAACCAATAAATGAAACTGTTTTACTCAAATGAGGTCTTAACATAATATGCTGTGCAAGAGGATGATGAAAAGGTATGTTATCAGTTAAGCATTTTTTGCTATCTCAGTATACCTAATATTATTCTAGAACTAATTAAAATGTCCATTCAACAATTCTGCACCTATTTTTTTAAAAAAAATCTCATTCTGTATTGCTGTAATAGAATAGCAATAGAGCAATATATAGCAATAGAATATTGCTATAATGATAACTTATGTGTCATATTATTCTTTAGATATGTCAGTTACAAGATTTTATGAAAAATATGATGTGTTGGCCAAATTTGTTTCAAAAAAGGCTTATTTCTAAGTTTTTTCTTACTGATCCAGTCCTCATTTAAAATTGTTTGTTTGTGGAAGGAGTGGTTGAAGGAACAGAGCATGTGTACTCCATGCTGCTGGCTTGCTTTGTAGTTTTGTCTAGAATAACCTTTTTCCTTGCAGTTAATGAAACAGTAATATCTTGCCTAAAGTAGACACTGCTGACATACCCATTCATGGAAACTCTGTTTTGTATCAGAAACCGATCAGTTTGTACTTTAAATTTCAGTTGTTGGCTGAAATTTGAAATTGACAGTCTTGCCATGTTCCCTTCAGAATCTTACAAAGGGCACTTTGGTCCCATTCACTGCGTGAGATTTAGCCCTGATGGAGAGTTATATGCAAGTGGCTCTGAGGATGGTACACTAAGGCTGTGGCAGACAACAGTAGGGAAAACCTATGGCCTTTGGAAGTGTGTAGTTCCTGGTAAGTGTGTGCTTGGTCCTGGTGAATCTTGGCAACCCCACGTGCACTTTTGAAGTAGTATCTATCATTAGTGGTTAACACTGAGTTTCGTACAGTAACTCCTGTCTTCTGAGGGTTTCTGATCTACTCATATCTGTTAGATTTAAGGGTGTATTTTTGCAGCTGTCATGTAAGCAATTAACATCATACCCGTAGGCTTTTTGAATAGTGACACTTGGCGGGTATTTAAGCCAAGAGTCTGATGTATTTTTATGTTAAAGAGTGACAAATAGGCGATACCACTTTTATAATTCTGGAAGAGAGAATCTTTAGAAAGGAGTGTGAATGGTACTTTTATTTTCTATTGTACATTGGTTGTTTCAGCTTGGGGAGAGGGAAGCAATAACTACAAGTGAATGTTCATTAATAGAATTGCTTGCTCAGGTGTTTCTCTTCAACACTGAATTATGTGGAAATTCCTTTTTTTTTTTTTTTTTTTTTTTTTTTTTTTGGGGGGGGGGGGGGGACTGAGGGGTTTG
>VZTE01007282.1:51604-76318 GCA_013397775.1 Eulacestoma nigropectus
CGGGGCTGCCCTGCTCCTGTCACAAAGCCGGACCCGGTTCTCTCTTGCCGTTCTGGTTCTCACGGGATAATCCCTCCTCGCCTCTTTCTCACCAAGAGATCCAGAGCACTTGATTGGGCTCTGACTGGGACTCCACCTCTTCTGGGCGTTCTCCTTGTTGCTTGCTCTCTGGAGAATGGTAGCGATTTTCCAGGTGTTTGCAGGTGGTCCCCGGGCCCGAAAGGTGGCTGTGCCTCAGATAAGTCAGGGAGCAGCCAAGAAAATGTTTCTCTGCCTTTCCCTGACTGTAGGTCCTCTTCTGCTCATTGCTGGGGAAGGGGAAAGTGCTACAGCTTCCTCAGCAAACCCAACCGCAGCAGTGGAATGAATGAAAGCAGTGAGCCTTCCTAGAGTCTGCCTGTAAGGTGTGATAATTTGGTCAGTATTAGTGGGTGGACAATGAAGTGGAGGAAACATGGAGTGGCCTCATGGAAGAGGGGAAGTAAAGGACAGCTGGTGTGGAACAGGTAGGTCCCAAAGCTGACAGGAGCAGAGTTCAGGAGGTTGTGCCGCACGTGGTGGCACGTGCCCGTCACGAGAACAAGCACAGGCACTTTTTACGGAGCCAGCATGCAGTTTAAGTGATTAGCCTGTGGATGGACAAGTGAGAGCTGTGTTCTCATTCACTGAAGCTCTGGACATGTTGCACCTCTCAAAAGTGAGCTAATGGCTCTCTGATGTCCTTATTCATGGGGTGAGTTTCTACTGCAGCCATCTGAAGAGCTGAAACAAACATTAATAATGTAGTGGCAAGACTTCGCTGTCTGTTAGGAAAAAAAGCTAGCAGAAAAGTTTGCAAGTGCACTCCAGTTCCTTTAAACTAGGTATGTGTCATGATTTTTCTTAGTAAATTCAATCGTAAAATTAGTTGATGTGTGGGGAATCCAGAAGCTTGAAGGTGAAGTCAGCTCAGTTCTGATACTTGTTGCCATCCCTTCCCAGTGATCGTTGTTTAAACCAGTTGTGGTCAAAGGGAGCTGGGTTAGATGTTCAGGACAGGTGTAGAAGGGGAATGGTGTGGTTGTGACCATGTTTAAGTGGCAGCTTCTAGCACCTGCCTTATGCTGGCTGCATTAAAGGGAGAACTGCACCTCCCTGCCATTTGCTCTCCCACTTAATACGTATCTGAAATACAGCACTGTACTTAATCCAGCACTTAACATATCTTAGTGGTACCTTAGCTGGTAGCAGTACTCAGAAAGAACAGGGTAAACCCTTACCTTTATCTTTCATGGTTGCTAACAATACTCACTGCTTCTGTGACTTAGGCACTTCAGCTTTTGAAGGTTTTACAAGCCTGTGCCAGCAGCTTTAGCACTAATGCAGGTGATTTGCCCTGTTTCCCACACAGCTTTGTGTAGAATTATAGTTTTCTAACAGGGACATCTAGTGGTAAAATGTATTTTTCTTAAAAATGTATTATTTGAGTCCTTTTCTCTCTCTGCTGTTTCTGTGATTGCTCCGTAATGGCATTACTGAAGCAGCAGATTTCTGATCTTGCCATTAGAGAGGATCTATTTGTGTATCACTGACAAGCCAAACTCTTCACAAATCATGGCATGTAGTGCTTTCCTGAGTGATTTTTAAAAAAATAAATACATTTTGAAAAATGCCCTGATCATTCCCTTGTACCCATCACTGTGCCTTAGTAGAAGAAGGTGGTGTTTCCTTGGAATAAAGAGGAGGTGCGTGTTGCACAGATAAAAAGACACTGATGTGCACAGAGACTCACTAGCCTAATATGCTGATACATTTGCCATCTGAGAGTCATGCAAAGAAGCTGGATAAAGAGTTTTACAAGCTTTGCATTCCACAAGGACTGTTTGCAGAGCTTGTGTGCTCGGGTTCACCACGATGCCTGCAGAGAGGGAAAGGAGTCTGCCTCTCCTGCTCTGCTCTCCAGGTCACTGGGTTGTAATAGCCCAGATGTTTAATGTTTTGTCATGCTTCAGAAAAGTATCAGATGCAACTTTTAGTGTCACTTCCCAATGAAATGGTGGAACATGTCAATGAGTGTCTGTTTTGGAAGTGTAGGCTAGGAGTACACTGCTTTGGTTTAACTGTGGGGATGCAGACACATGGGGACACAGGGACCGTTCCCTCTGCCCGGCACTTGTTGGAGTGTACGTGGAAGATTGGGTCCAGTTTCTCTTTCCTACTGGAAAGAGGGATTGATAAAACTGTCACAGCTTCAGCAGAGAGACAGCATAATGGGGCTGGGGCTGGAGCACTTGCCCTGTGAGGAAGGGATGAAAAGTTGGGCTGGTTTAGCCCAGGGAAATGCACATTAGGGGTCCTGAGGCAGAGAAGTTCCTACTGCATATAAGGGAAGACTTGGTGCAGAACAGTCAGGTGCTGGGACAGGTTGTGCCCAGCGAGGCTGTGCAGTCTCCATCCTTGGGGACTCTCAAAACCCACCTGAATAAAGCTCTCAGCAGCCTGGTCTGACCATCAGCATCAGAGCTGATGCTGCATTGCACAGAAGGTTGGACAAATGATCTTCAGAGATCTTCCAACCCAAACTGTTCTATGATTATATGTTTTATCACCTCTGTGTGTCTATGTATGTCTGAATGTATATATACACACACACACATATGTATGTATTCTGAGTAATGAGTAATTAATTGCAGTTGTTTTGCAATGTTCTTGGGTTCTAAAAAAACCCCATTATCTGTGTGTTGTTCAGACCCTCTAGTTGAAGGGCCAAAAATACATTCATTATGTTTCAATTGATATTTTTAATTATAGTTGGTATTTCTAAGCCAGCTACGTGTGAGAGCTAGCCTGTTGGTAAGTGGCATTTAGATAATGAAGTGTTACATCCCTTTTCAAGACAGCATAATTCTGTTCTAATATATTAATAGCTGCTTTTAGCCTGTGCTGTGGCTCTGGTTCTTCACTGTTCTAACACCTTTTGAATCTGCTGGGTAATTTTAATCAAATTTGAAGGACAGGTAGATGCCTTGGAAATAAGTAAGGCACTGGGTGGAGTGACCAAATCAGTTCTTTTGGTGAGGGAAAGGCAGGTACAGGTCAGCAGTTACATGAATTTTCATTGCAACTGTTTTATTTTGGCCTTTATGCGAGTAACTGAGTCCTGTTTTACTCATGGTTGTAAGGACCATATGAGGACAGCTGGGTTATTGGGGTGAGGAGATGTCTCGAGCCAGGGAAGAGAGAGGGAACGAGAGGAGACTCGGACCTGCAGGAAACCAGGTCCTGATGTTCTGCATCTCACTTTCTGAGGAAGCCTTGCCAGTGGTTTCCAAAGTGCTCTGGAGGAGGATCCCATGATCCATTTTGTGTGATCCATGGACAACACTGTGTGATTTCAGTGATGTCACAAGACAGCAGAGCTGGTTTCTGGTTCAGGGCTCCTGCTTTGAGTATCTGAATGCTGCTGACTTGGAGACTGAACTTCTGTCATGTAAAAGAAGACTCACATGAAAATATGGACCTATTGGTAAATATTAAGTGCCACTATGGAAAAATAACTACAGCTTCTGCCTTGATAAAACTGAGTAACCCCCATGGTAAAACAGCTGTAACAAGAGCTGATCCCAAAGCCTTTTCTCTCCCTTCAGTGGCTTTGCTCAGCTCTGCGTGGCCAGCTGGGGTCAGCCTGTGTCCAGCTGAATTCCTCATTTCTCCACGGAAGGCTCAGGACGCAGTTTCAGTCCCTTCTCCCGAAGTAACAGCTTTCATCACTTCCCTTCCCCGTTTTATCATGTGCTCATGGTAAGAGCAGGAGCGCACATGCTGTCTCTGGCACACAAAATGAAATAACCAGTTGAAGGGGGGCAGCTTCTTTTGGGAGCAGTGCTGCCTTAAAATGCTTGTGAAACTACCGCCTCAGGCATTCTTGAGCTTTCTGTTGCACCATCTGAAGGGATGCCATCAACACATTTTTTTAGAGCTTCTGTAAAGCTTAGTCTGTTTTATGAGGAATGTGTTAGGAGCCTTAGATATTTATGTAATTATCCTAATGAAGTGGTTTTATTTATTGTTTTCTGAGGAAATGCTCGGTATTTTTGGATTCCTGTTCTTCAAAGAGAGGAGATGAATTTCCTGTTAAGAAATGGAATATGATTTTTCCAAATGTCTTCAGAGAAAAAAGTAAACTAGAAGAGTGATTACAGAATATTGGCTAATTAGCTGTAGTGTAACTGCTTTAATTACTTTTATCCCTGAAGCCACATGACTGTGCAGATGACTAGCAGATGACTTATTTAAAAAAAAAAAAAAAGACGTGTTCACACTGCAAGGTTAATGAGCCTAATTAAATATAGTTTTCCTTAGCCAGATACTAAATCATAAAGCTTGGGGGAGTGAGGGAGGGGGAGAATCCAAAGGCAGTCAGTTCTCTTTCAAAAAATGGTTTTATTCTGATTTTTAATGAAAAAAAAGAGAAAAGCTGGAATTGTGAGTGATTTTTCTGAATAAAGGCACTTAGATCTAAAGATTTGGTGAGACCTCACATGGCAAACTTTGAAAGTCTATTTAGAGATGACTATGCTGAGACATATTTGTTTTCACTTACCCATTGCTTTAATTAATGTAGGAATGGGCTTGAATAAAAGGTCTGTGTTATATGGAAGTCTCCATCTGCTGCTGCATATTACCAGAACCTTTGTCCTTCCTTGCCGTGCCATTTTTATTGCACCATTTTATTTCCTGTAGTAAGCTGCATCCTGTCTCTCATTAAGTTGTACAGAAAGGATATAGATCTGATTTTATTATTAAATTATTTCATTTTTTGAAAATTCTCTGCCTGTGCTGTGCACTGTGGTTTGAGTTCCCACACTCAAAAAAAATACTTGGAGACCCAAATTCTGTGGTCTTTCAGGGAATCTCGCGTCCCATGCACAAAAATTAGATATTAGACATTACTGAGTTGCCATGTGTCAGCTACCTTTGTGACTAGCCTTGAGTTACTGAAAACAGAGGGTAGAATGTGTTAGACAGTGAAAAGGGCTTAAACCAATGGGTTTTTTGTCACATTTGCAAAGAACTTGCAGTCAGCTATTGCTGATCAGCTGATGTTTGGTGCCTTTCACAGGGGACTTGGGGCAAAGCAAAAGTAGTAGCTCATTTCCACTTCCACTCTCCTTCCACACCTTTTCTCCCATTATGAATTTTCTTTTTTCTTTTTTTTTTTTTTCCCTTTCTCCAAATGGCTTTATAGTTGACTAGTTCCTTTAAGCTGATCTAGCATGCAGGGCTCTACATCCTCAAAAGATTGGTTAGACCTGAGTCAGGATGCTCAAAAGTCAGCTGGGGTAGATAAAACAGCTGTATCAGATTGAATCCTCTACAGACAATGACTAATGAAGATTTAACCTACTCAAGGGCGAAATTTATGTCCTTTCATTTAAATTTTCACCTCCAGTTTGAATTTTCCCTAACAAGCTGGACACTGTCTTCATATTCTCCCAAAGAACAGTTTCTATAAATCAGTTATTAGTTGGTTTTCTTGGTTGTCTTCAAAAATGTAGAAGGAATAGGTTAGAGCAGACCAACTGAAAGGATCCTCATTAGAGAGGGAGAAGCTGAGCTCCTCATCTAAACTGCTTCCCTTGGTTTTATCACGTTTTCCAAAGGGGCTGAAAGGTCGCCGTGCACCCAGTAGGGTTCAAAAGGTATTACAATAAATGGGATTATGATTAAATGGTGCTACCTCAGCACTTGGCACGTAGCAGAAGAATCATAACACAGGGTTTGTGTGTCCTTCCTCTATTTATTTATTTATGTGTGTTTTCCTCCCACAGGGCCTTGGTCAAATATATCCTATGTGCCTACTGATAGGCAAAAAAGGAGGAAAGTTCTAGCCATGGTTTTTGTAGCAATAGCTTTTCTCAGCTGCTTTCTACAAGTCAGCTGAGCTGAGCTTCTTGCTTTGGGGGCAGAATGGATAAACCTGTGGCTCTGAAAGTGGAAAGAAGTAACGAGGGTTTCTTGTTTGACTGGTTTGCAACTTTCCAAGCTCCCCCTTTTCCTTGTTGCCATACAGTGAGTCTGATGCTAAACTCTTAAAGAAATCCACACATTCCTTAGGATCCCTTTGAAATTCCTCCATTGGTTTATTTTTCCTGCTTTTAGCCAACACTTTGACCTTGTGGGTACCGCTCACCAACAGCTTGTATGTGATGACAGGACAGTGGTATCACAGTAGCTTACTGTGCTCAGAACAAGAGTCTGTTCAGCTGTTTCATGTTGTCCTGCGTTTCCACTGAGTCATCTTTACCCTAAATTGGTTTCTCTGCAGCTTTTTGTAAGTCTAGGAAAACAAGCTTTTATTTGCACATACTTTGGCTAGTATATTAGTTTTCTACATTTTTTTTTGGCTATTAAAGCTATCCAGTAGGAAGAAAAAAAATGAAGTATAAGATTTCTGTACAAAATTAGTGATTTTATCTACCAGCTTTTTTTTTTTTAATTTTAATTTTTTTTTAATCAATATGCTTGAGGGAAATGCAATTTAATAGCATAGTAAAGAAGATTCATAGAGTGACATGCTCTTAATAAATTCAGTCATCCAGAATTATTATCTCCTAGTATCTGTCTATGCCCGTGTCCATATTCTGACCTTAACTGATGATGATATTTGATGATTGATGGTGGTGATTTGCTGATGATTGGTGGTTAATGATTGTTGATGTTATTTTCAGACTGTTTTCATGGAATGCTTGCATGATTAGTATTTAGAAGAATTATTTATGTTTTGGGATGTGAGAGATTTTAAAGACATTCCAATTTCTTTTTGCTGTGTACTCTCATGAGCAGTTTGTGTATGTTAATATCAAAAATTACACTCTGGATTTATCATACTAAGCAGAAATGTAAAGATTCAAGGGCCTGAACCCTCAGTTCTCCTTTATGAGTCAGCCTTTGTTAAGCAGTGGCCAATATTTGGTTCTTCTGGCTCTAGACAGTTTCATTATTTTACTACATGCTGAGCATCTTCTACTCTTTGGGAATTCTGGAACCTAGAAGTAAGTCATCACGCAATGGCAGAAGGCTGTTTTGGAAGTTTTGGGGGTTTTTTTCCATGCTACATGTACAATAAACTTCTCAGTCCAGGGCTGTGGCAGCACAGTGTCACTCTCTGATCAGCACTCCGTTAATTCACTTGTAAGGGCACACAAAACATCCTGTGTGAAATATCCAGGTCACAGATCATCCCCTAACAGAAGTTAAGGCTATTTTGGACTGGTGATCGGTACACAAGCCCTTAGAAGGACGTGAAAGCTCTTCAGAGGTTCCAAACTTTCTACAGCTTTCTTCTGAAGTACCACGTCATATATTAAAGCACAGAGATACTTGAGAGAGGCTTTTTTTTTTTTTGTTTCTCCCCCCAGAACTTGGCTGGATCTCAAAAGTGTATGTGAATCGACCTGCAGTGGTGAGGCATGCAGAACAAATTAAAAAATGGAAAACTGTGAAAGGTAATTGGCAAGTAAGTGCTCTTCTTATGCATTCTGTTCCTGTATTTTTAAAGCAGTCACTCTCCCTCTCCAGGCTGTAATATTGAATTTTTTTCAAGATACATGTAAACTTAAAAGATGTGCTTGTCCATGTCTTATGTTAGTAATTTGTATTTGATGATGATGGGATGGAATAAGGTGACGCATTTATCCAAACAAGTTAAAAACCTTATAACTCATGGCTGGCAAAACCGCAAATGGATTTAAGTCATCTTTATTCATGAGTGGATTAAATTGTATATTACTATCCCTCCACATTTATTCTGTTTCCCAGACAGACTTCTCTGCGTGCCGCCTTCTTATTTTTTAATTTTAGAGCTGTAAGATATGATCACGGTCCCTGTCAAGTTTGACCTACCTGGATGATTTTTCTTTGCTTAAACATTCTCAACGTGTGTGATTTCATTGCTTAACTAGTTTTTACCTAAAATTCAAAAATCCTGGGCTGGCTGTGGCATTTGGCAGGGGGAAGGAGCCCACTAATGTTAGGAGGACTGACTTTTCAGCTGCTGAGATAAGGCAAATGGTTGGTTATTGTCCATCTTGCTATAAAAAGACAAACTTTCTTCATTCACCAGGCAGCTGTTCTGCAAACAATGCGTGGGATGCCTCCCCTCTGCACACTGAACAAGTTGTTTATGTGCAACAGTAGCTGAAAGCCTGGAAGCAGGAGGAGGGAGAAGATGAAGGATCAATCTTAAGAGTGGAACGTAACAGAACAAAGCATGAATCATTTAATTATACTTAATTCTTAATAAAGTTGTTTGAAATAGTTGACATCCCGCAACCATTCTGGAGTGGCTGAAGCTGTGTACACAATGAGCACAGATCTTGGGATTACAGTTTGAGGATAATTTGATGTAGGCATAAGATCCTACTGGAAGGTGGTAGAAAAATGTTTCCTGCCTGGTTTTCCTTCCTGAGAATTTGTACTTTGTATGTTATGATTAAATTAAAAAAAGGCAGATAAACGGAGGGAATTTAGACACCAGCTCAGCATTTCTTTAGAGTTTTTTATGCATAAAGAGTTACTTGATACCAAGTTTATCAGTGCAGTGGCTCTGAGTTGGGAAATAGCATCAGTGAGAAGGTCCAGAGGGTGTTCCATAGCCTTGGCTATCCTCACATACTGCAGGTAGTGTAAAAACTAAAACTTCTTTTGACTGAAGTTACCATATAAATAACAAAGACAGAGAGAGCCACAGGCTTTGATTACAGAGAATCATAGGGAAAAAAGGGGTTTAATGTCACTCCCACAACACAGCTGGAGGACAGATGTTTATTCCTAACACTTCTCCCCTCTCCTGTGTAGAAACACTGGTACTTGAGCAAGGTTTCACTTTGAAGGGTGTCAGAAGCATCTCCCCTGTGTTTGAACACTCATTGCAGGGCAGTCATGTGCTGTTTACTTAACAGAGATGATGTTGAACCTGTACGTGTTTGGCTGTAAGGAGTATCACAGGTTCAAGTTCTGCAGCCTGTTTCCCAAAATATACTTTAGAAAAGCCTTTTCTAAAAACCTGAATTTTATACCAGTTCTTAAAACCCCCTGACTGCATCTGTCTTGATGACTTAATGATTCATGTCATAAGAGAGGAGACAAGAATTCCCTCAAACAGAGGATAAAAAGGATCCAAGTAAAAGTAAAATAAAACCATTTCAAGAGAGAAACCCTTTCAAAGTATTACAGGATGAAAGGAGAAGCCAGAAACAGTCAGGCTTAGAGTAACAGAGGCCGGTGATGGTTCATTACCCCATTCAGCCACCCCCAAACAGGTTTCCTTGTAACATTTACTGCAGGCTCCAAAAGGAGACTCCCATCAGCGAAGTGTGAAAGCTTTGCAGGCTGGCCAGCTGTGGAAGATGTGCAGAGTTAATACCTCCATGTAGGAACAAGCTCTGCTGCCTATGCTGAGAAATCGTGTTAGAGAGGGGCTTTATGGACTCAACTGGGCTTTGCCATTGCAAACTCTCCCCTTGTACAAGTGCCCTGTAAGAGAAGTCAGCTTTGAGTGAAGCCATCACTGTGAATGAGCGTTTTCTGGAAGACCTTCAACAAATATTTCAAAATAATGTCTTAAGCTCAATTTTTGTTCAGCAGAAAAAGCTCATAAAATTTTTAGTCATGCTTCTGTTCCATTCTTTGATTAGTAAGTCTTTCAAAATTCTTTAGCATTTCCATCTAAAGAGTGCTTTAACCTTGTCATCACTTACCTCTTGCTTTGGGGTTTTTTTTTGCACCAAAATTACAGATGTTTTTTATTCCTGATTCACACAAAAGAAAGTGAATCCTTTCTGTATCATTAGGTACATGAAGACATGGACAAGTATCTGCCAACCCTATCCTAAGTCGTTATTTGCTTATCCTCTGTACATCCTGTACATTTCCTCATGGTCAGAGTGAGAGCCAGGCTTCTGATTCCTGCATCTTCTAAGGCTGTTGGGCTTTGGAAGTGTGAACAGAAATGCTCCATTCCTTGCTTTGTTCCCTTTGCAGGCGGCTTGGCTGCTGAAAGCTGTCACCTGCATAGACCTCACCACTCTCTCAGGCGATGATACTCCTTCAAATGTTCAAAGGCTCTGTTTTAAAGCAAAGCACCCCATCAGAGAGGATCTGCTCAAAGCCTTGGACATGCATGATAAAGGTATGGTAGCTTTTGGTGCGTGTATTTTGTAGAGAAAATGTCTGCGTTTCCTCATTATTTTCGCACTTTTCAGAGAGGTCCACTGATGGAAGCCGTATGGACCAAAGGGGAATGGGGCCTCTGATTGAAGCCATATCCATAAAATATCAAAGATCAGGCTTTTTTTAAAACTTGGATTTATGGAGTCTTCAGACAGTTGAAGTATAAAATATGAGGTCAATTATCTGAGAGTTTGAGAGAAGAGCATTTTAGCTAGAGGTGCAGTGGGGCTGCATTAACATAAAGACTGCTCAGTTGCTGCTGGGCTCAGCCTGGCTCCACAGGTAAGAGCAGAGCTTGGCAGTGCAGTTTCTCTTGCAGCAGTTTGCTGATCAAGCATGTCTTAACTGTGTGTGTTGGCATTAAACTGTGAGTCTGTTGATAAAAATTGTGGAGTTTTAACTCCTGCTAAGGCAGACTTGCTCCCAGGGTGAGGTGAAGGAACGTGAGGCAGGAAATGGTACGAGAATTACCTGAACCATTTGAGCAGTATGACAGAAATCCCTGGAGTGGTGCTTAAGGTCCTTGTGAGAGCACAGGAGTGGGAGGTGAGGACAGTGCACATGTGCTCATGGTATGGATTGCACTGGAGAAGGTGGAAGCCTCTGGATGAAAAAGGGAACTGTGGCTTTTGCAGGTATCACTGTTGGAGCAGTTTGTGTGTATCCTGCAAGAGTCTCCGATGCTGTGAACACCCTAAAGGCTGCTGGTTGTAACATACCAGTAGCTTCAGGTAAGCTTTATTCAAAAATATCCCATTAAATAATTTGATGTTATAAAATATGTAGAAAAATCCAAAAGTTTGGAGTTGCTTTTGTGTCAGGGAGTAAGATGGAAAAGGTAGCAGGTGGAAGGAAGGGAATGGAAGGAGGATTTTCTTCTGGTATAATCTTTTGTTGTCCTTCAACTTCAAACTTATCAGGAATGCTAAGTCTGTTTTGCTGGAAGCTCTTCAAAGAGGTCTTTAAAATATATCAGTGTTTTTCTCACCTGGACAGAAGAAGTTGAGACAGAGTGCTGGACAAGTATCAGTATACACTAAGTAGATGATGATGATGATAGAGTTCTAATAAAAGTTTATTTTCCCTATCTTGTTTGGCTTTTAAGTGTAATCCTGTGTCAAGGTTTAGCCCAAGCCAGCAACTGTGTGCCACACAGCCACTGGCTCATACACCCACTGCCAGGATAGGGCAGGAAAGAGAATTGGAAGAGTAAAAGTGAGAAAATTTGTGATAAGAGCTGCTTTTTTGTGTACTCCCAGCCCACTCAGTGGCAGAAAGGGCCTTGACTCTGTGCTGGCACTATGCTGCAGTTACCAAAACATCCCTGTAGAACCCACACTGTTTCCTGCACAATCCAAACCACACCAGCTCCTGTGAGGATAACTCTGTCCCAGCCAAAACCAGGACATCCCGCAGGCTGCCTTCAGGGAAGCTGTGTGCCGAGCCAGGGGTTGTTGCCTGCTCAGCAGCCCACAGGTTCAGGACTTTCACATCCAAATCCAACTCTTCTCCAGTCACCACACGTGAGAGACAAGTCCTGAATGTACAGCAAGCAAGAAGTAGAATCAAAGAATTAACTCAGGTGGGAAGGGAACCCTGGATGTCATCTGGTCCAACCCCCTGCTCAAAGCAGGGGCGAACTTTGAAGTTGGATCAGGTGTTTAATGCTAACGTGAGTTTTTTTGTTCGTTTCGTTGTTGTGTAGGGTAAAAACACATATTAAATGCATTTATATGTCAGAGAGAAAGACAATCTCTGACAAAGCCATTTTTTTTTCCATTTCCAAAGTTACCTTTGGCTTTTGTACTCAAACATCATAAACATAATCTTAAATAGAACTCACTGAAAGCAATTTTTGCTATGCTGTGATTTAACTGTTAAACAATATTATTATGATTTAACTCGAGATACTACTTAAAAGAATTGGAGAAAATTAAAAATGTATGTAGTGCTTCATATCTGAATTCACTCCTTGTTTGCTCAATTCTTCTGGAAGCAATAGATACTGTGCTTTTATGTAGGCTGTTCTGGAAAATATCAAGGCACCTGAAAGATCTTTTCACAAGATGCACTTACCTTGCTGGACATTGGTTTTTGAGGGTAGAGCTAATGCTTCTTGTGGATGAAGAGAGGGTAGGATGAGGTGCCTTTCGATTGTTTGAATCATGGCAGGGATTAAAAAAAAGAATAATGTTCAAACTTTTTGGTGTATTACTGGTATTTTCAATTTTATGGTCTATTTATAAAACTTTAACACATTCATAAAGCATTTCTTCCTTCTCCCTGCACCCATTTCATTCTAGTGGCTGCTGGGTTTCCATCTGGACAAACTCCTCTAGAGACCAAACTGACTGAAATAAGGCTGGCAGTAGAATATGGTGCCCAAGAGATTGACATTGTCATTAGCAGGAGTCTGGTGCTGACTGGCCAGTGGGAAGGTAAGTAAACCTTTCTATATGCACGTGCAGGGTCTGTCTTTGTCTCTTCCCCAAATATCTCCAACAGTCCTTAAAGAATTTGGTTCCTCCCCTCAGAGTAACTGATAATCTGGGGCTCTGAGCTAAATAAAAACTATTTAATTAATTTATGACGAAGGGTTGCATTTTTTGAGAGGATTGCTGTTGGAAGTTGTGTCAGGCTGGGCAGGCAGAATGAATTTGTGGTTTGAAAATTCAGGTCTATTCCCTCCGTGCCTTTAGAGGATTTTATGTACAGCAAAAAAAAAAAAAAATAAAGGAAAGTAAAAGCCTAATTATTTTGAATAGTTTTGTTAGAAAGCCCAAGGGGCTGCTGATGTAGATGATACCTTGTTAAATATACATGTTTCAATTCTTGATGAAAATACGTATTTTAGTTGTTTTCTTTTTCCTGAAAATAGAGGGTACAAATTGACTGTTTGCATTATTATTGATGTTCTGGTGTCTGTAGACTACTACTAATTAGTAAGAACAATAATGCTGAAGATGGTTTTTGCTCTAATTGCCTCCTTAATGTACTGTGAATGGTTTGCCTTAAGTGCTGACAGTGCTCCTATAACTAATCTCCGTGTGAAGGTAGACACATCGTTGTCTTGGAATGAATTTTCCATTTAGCTGTGTAATGCAGTGCCATAATATCCTATTTGCCTGGAAGACTTTTTAATGGACCCCTGGTACCTGACTTTATTTAAGGAAGTACCAGTCATCATGGTAATAAATCGTGTTTTCTGATTTCGGTCTTCTTTCAATTAACAGTTAGAATTGAACCAAAAACCCCACGTGTTTCTGCATCTGTGGCTTCAGGACCGGTTTCCTTGCTGTAATAGCTTGACCTCTTTTGTAGCATTTGCAATCTCCATGCTTTTGGTCTTAGTTATATTGCTCTTAGTTACATTGCTTGAAGGATTCTAGGAAGGAGAACTCAGAGGAGAAATACAGGGCTTGGATTCAGAGAGAGAGTTTGTATCACGACTGCAATGAACTGGACTTAACGTTGTTAGCTTTCTCTGCATGGGAGATGAATTACTTTTTGTGGTCACAAATTACCAGGGAGGAGTACACAGACATAGCAATGATGGATGTGATGTAAAGCTGTCAGTTTGCTAAATAAGTAAATTAGGGATGGCTTTTAATTTGGTATGCATATTCTTTTATCCAGAGCTGAAGTCATGACAAAGTTGAAAGCCATCCTTATTTTGGCACAGCTTATATTTTTTTTTTCACCGATGGCAGAATTCAAATTATTTCTAAATGATTTCTTGAGTTTATTCATGAATGTGAATCTGTTTGTGACACATGTTTACATGATCTTGGAAAAAAGCTGCTTCAGGAACAGAATTTACTTGCCATAGAGATAGTGATGCCACAAGGTGAAAAATTACACTATTTAACTTTCCTGTTAAAAACAAAAAAGTACTTCATTAGGTGATCTGAATATTTTGGTGAAAATCTAGTGTTCTGTCTTCCTGTTTAGATACAGATATGTTACCTATGTGATTAGGGATAATACAAAATAATCTATGAAGTACTTTTAGGGAATCTAGAAGAAGGGATGAAGAAGGTTTCTTGGGTTAAATCCCTGTATTACATAAAATTATATATATTATATACATAAAATTAAGAAGTGTAGTGCAGTAGCTGTGCCTGTGTTCAAGGTGCTTCATCAACTAAAGCTGCCTTGCAGTTCTATTATAACTTATGCTAATAGTAGTAGTAGTAATAATAATAATAATATACTTTTATGGGTATTTTCTTATGCTGACAGTCTTCACAACTTAAGAAGATATTGAAAAAAAACCCCCTATGTGGTAGAGTGCTTTATCTTACTGTTCATTTTTAGCTTCTTTTCTAGCCTGTGCAATAATTGGGGTCGCCACAACAGAATAATGTTGCTTTGTGATTTGCTTCAAAGGCTTGTTTGGTTATTAAATATTTTAGTGTATGTCCAATTATGTCAAGTTATTTTAAAGCAGTTCTTGCATATTGCTGGAGCTCTCTATGACACTGAGAATGTATTGTCTAGAACTTTGTGAAGTAATTGTTAAGACCTTTTAAATAATATTGAATATGAAAGCAGCTTTATTGGACAGCTAAATTACATCAGAAAATAACATTAAATGAGATGTAAGTCTATGAATTTACATACCTTTTATAACCTTTTCGCTTTTAAAGCAATGCTACTTTAAAGTAGTTTACTCAGCTGTTGTCTTGTATTACTTGACAAAGTATGGGTTAAGCTTAAAATTATCAATTTGGATACTTCCTTTAGACACAGAATGTGGAGTCTTTACGTGAGGAGTGATCAAGTTAACCAACAAATTGTTGAAAGAAATTGGATCTATTTATGATTCTTTTTTTTCCCCTGTTGTCAATATTTGCTGTACCTCCTGAAGTCGTGTGGGGTGCAGTAATGTTGGTGCTAGTTTCACAGCTTTTGGCAAACACCTGGGCATGCTACACTGTCAGTGGCTTCAGGAGCATTGTTAATCCAGCATTTGCCCCATGGCAGTTGAATTTTCCTGTAGGAAAAGGGAAAAAATTACACTCTAAAAAAGTTGAGCATGGCTGCATCCTTGATATACATTAGGTATAACCTCGCTATGAAAACTGCTTTCCACTTCTGCTGATTTTTCAGATGTGAGTTTAGAGGCTTTGATCAGGGATTGGGACCCTATTTTGTGCTACAGACTTCATAAACAGCGCAGGCAAAACACACTCCCCACTGCGGAGACTTGGAGAAGACTCCACGTGTTGTTCAGCAGCGCTGTAGTGGGATTTACCATTTCTAGATGGGCAGCCTGCCTGTGTGCAAATAGCTGCACAATTTCTGCCTCGTGTTGTCAGCAGCAGCTCAGGCTCCTGAAGCCAGGCTCTGTTTCCAGCTCCGTGTGCATCACTGGAGCCTGGAGTTGTACATATGTGGCCGAGAGCAGAGCTGAGGGAGCAGCGTTGTGCTGATAGCCTTGTGCTTGTCATTTTGTTAACAAACCTGCCATTAACATGCCAGACAGAAGGGGCTCCAGCTCATTTTCCAGTTTGCCATCACAATTACCTTGATCTTTTGGGCTCACAGAAATTGAAACATCTTCTCGTCTCAATTCCTACCCCTAACATCAGTCATTGTGACTGACTAGATAAAAACACCAAAAAATTGAATTTTTAAAAAAAAAGTGATTTTATCACCATATTTTTGAAGAAGAGCTATTTCATAAAAAATTAAGCAGTGTGGTTTTTTCCTCCTTTAATATTTTCATTTCCTTTGTAGGAGATCTGGATTATCCCCTTCATGTTGTGATTTTTAGGACTAATATGTTACACCAAAGTAACAGACCATCTAGACAATCTAGTGCAGACTATAGTCAGCAGAAATTTTCAGAGATGTTTCCTTGGGAAATGTGTATGGGAAGGAACCTTTTCTTTGATACATTTAATAGCTACTAAAATTCAATATAATGTACTAAATATTTACAGTGTTAGGAAAGCTACAAAAAAGCTTCCAATTCATGTGTTTTATAGCAGTGAAATTAAAACCACAGCTATGAAAGCATTTTTTTTCCCTACAAAATCTGATTTTTTTCTGACTTCTCTAAATGCATCCAGTAAAAGCAGATCTAAAGTTCATTAAAGCTGTCAGGTATCTCAAGTGGTGCAAAGTAGAAGAATTCTTATGTCACATCCATTTTAACAGCTAAGTCAGTAGAGCTATTGCAGACTACATTAGTGAGCATCTGGTTCCCAGTGTATTCTATATAGGTTGGCTTGCTTTGGGGTTTTTTTTTGTGAGTTTATTGGTTTGGGTTTTCTTGGGTTTTTTGCTTTTTTGTTTTTTCTTTTTTTTTTTTTTTTTTTTTTTTTCCCTGGCTTAAGGTTTAGACTACTTTTAGAATGGATAGTATTGGTGCTTTGTTCGAGATGCTGCACAGTCCTGGCCATTTGCTTTGAGAGCTTTTGCCTTTTTTTTTTTCTTTGTTTTTACGAATCAAAAAGAAAGTCTCTTGCAACCTCTTCATGGTGTTCATAGCTCACAGTTGAAAATATGCCTGCAGGGTTTCCTGTGACAGAGTTTTTTGACCAAAATCTTTGTGCCACTGCTGCTAACCAGAGAAGCTGTGTCTGCTGTGCCAGTTGCTGGTGTTGTGCACGTGTCACAGATATTCCTGGATTTGTAGCATCCAGCTTGGATCCTGTTGCTGTTCAGCTTGATGGAACTGAGTCATTAGGTGTTGGACTTTGGCAGCACAGACTGTCCTGCAGGAAGCCCAGGACTCCTTGAAACACTGAGTACATTTTCAGCTGTGATTAACTCCACCCATACTACAGACATTTGCCAGAGAGTTTCAGGATAATCCCATTATTTGTGCCTTGATTTAAATCTGAGTACTGAAACTTCTCTTTTTATTTTTGAAAGGAGTAGGAGTTTTTACACTTGTTCTGTATCGAGGCAGTTCCAGCTTCCACTGGGACTGAGATGCTTTGCTCAATTTGCTCTGTCCCAGATGTAGTTGCATTTCTATCTGTGCTTTTACTGTGGGGTTGAAAATGCCCTATGAATGTCAGCTATTGTCTGCAGTAATTGGTCTCTGATTAAGGAACAGCGTTTCTTACCTACACACCTGCCCCATTAAAGTGTGCCCACTTCTCCTCCACCTCGGCTAACCCGATAGACACGGATGATTGAGGATCCTGAGTCGTTCCTGTCTGTGGGATGATGTGTGCTGGCAGGTAGTGAGCCTGTTCAAACCAGCTTGACGCTAATTGCATGTAAAAGTACCTTCCAACTAGAGGGAGAGAGCTGGAGCTGCAGTGCCAGGGAAGAACAGCTGTGAGGATGTAATTTCTTTTCATGGAATCCAACCTAAATGTACATTTTGTTGATTTTATTTTGACACTTCTGGTGGCGTATCTCAAAAGCAGGGAAAACTTTTACCTCTTGTTACCGAAACTAGAAGAACAAGAAAGCTGCTTTCTCTGGGCTTTCAAAAGCTTCAGGAAAGAGTTGCTCCACAAAAAGAGATTTTGTTTGGATCTAACATGAGCAGGGTTATTAAATGCACAAAAAAATAGCACAGGTCCTTTGTGTTTCCTTTTTGAGCCTCAACTCGATGTCGGTTTCTGGAGCATCATCAATTGATCAATAAAACATGTTAGACTGCATGCTAGTGCTGATTAATTCACACCTTTGGTACGCAGTAAGAAACAAGGTGAAGCCTGGTGCCTATAAAGGGACTTGCTAAGTGCATTAGCCAGTTGTCTGCTAATGTGTGCAGCATGTCTCAGAAGGCCACCCCAGCAGCTCCAGCCCTGGACACCCTGGTGTGCCGATGGCACCAGTCAGATGCGGGCCCTACCGCAGCTGGCAAACCCTGCTCTACGCTTCCAGGTCTCACTTTAGGGCCGAGGGGAAAAGAAGTCTCATGTTGCTGGAAAAAAAAAAAAGAAAAAGAGTCTTTATAGCCTGGACTGTTTTAGCAAGACTAATTTAAAGCTGTATTTTCGCCTTCTGTCAAAGAACTTTTTGATGATGTGTTTGAAGATTGAGTACAGTTTGTGTCCAGTACTCGAGTGCCGTGTCCAGTTCTGGGCGCCTCAGTTCAGGAAGGACGTTGAGACGCTTGAACGTGTCCAAAGGAGGGCGACAAGGCTGGTGAGGCGCTTGGAACACAAGCCCTGTGAGGAACGACTGAGGGAGCTGGGGTTGTTCAGCCTGGAGAAAAGGAGACTCAGAGGTGACCTCATCACTCTCTACAGCTCCCTGAAAGGTGGCTGCAGTCAGGTGGGGGTTGGTCTCTTTCTCCAGGCAGCAGCTGACAGAACAAGAGGACACAGTCTCAAGCTGCGCCAAGGGAAATTTAGGTTGGGTGTTAGGAAGAAGTTTTTTACTGAAAGAGTGATAAAGTTCTGGAATCATCTGCCTGGGGAGGTGGTGGAGTCACCACCCCTGGATGTGTTTAAAAAAAGATTGGATGTGGCACTCAGTGCCATGGTTTAGTTGAGGTTAGGGCATGGGTTGGACTCTGTGATCTTGAAGGTCTCTTCCAACCTGGTGATTCTGTGAAAAGGACCCTCTTGCAAAGCATCCTCTTTGTTTATTTTGCATCTTAGTTTTTTAAAATTCGCAGTCCAGAAATGGTGACTGTACAGTGCAAGAGCTGCTTTTCTCCCCACACTGGAGGAATCTTAACCATCCCCCAGTGGCCAACTTCTGACAGCAATGCTTCATTAATTTCTAGCTCTTTTAGTCTCCATATGTTTAAACTTTTGTGGGAGCACTGCTTAATTTTACCAGGAAGGGTTGGAGGGTTTCACTGGCCAGGTGCACAGGAAAACGTAACTATCTCTGAGTACTGATTCAATGTACTACCATATTTATTGCTGGAAAATCTGGTTTAAAATCAATCTTTACTATCACAGCATTTTTTTACTCCTGATGTGTTCACGAGTATTTGGTACACTGCTCACATTTGTAGTTTTGAGAGAACAGACATTAATAGCTATTAGGTAAAGTCTGAAACTGCACGGCATTGTTAATTACCTCCAGTCGTGTAATTTATTGAACTTACAAAACTTAAGTTCTTGAGTGCTACGACTAATTATAGGATTGGAAATTAATCCAGAAGTGGAAATTACAGCCATACTTGAACATATCTCTCAGGCAACTTTGATCATTTCCACATGCTTTTATCCCCAGGTCTCTACGAGGAGATCCGTCTGTGCCGTGCGGCCTGTGGAGAAGCTCACATGAAAACAATCTTGGCTACAGGTGAACTGGGGTCCCTTGCTAATGTCTACAAAGCCAGTATGATAGCTATGATGGCAGGTAAATACACTTGGTTTTCCTTTTAAGCTGAGAATGCCTTTGCTATATTATTTATGAGGCTTAAAAAATTCTAGTTGTGGAAGTTTGGTTTTGTCGATAGTACAGAAAACTTGTGTAGCAATTACCGAAGTTGCAGGTGGAGTAATGAAGTGTCAGTTGTTTTGTATAACCTACAAAAACTGCATGAAATGTTAAGTAACAAACTGCTGAATGGCAAGGGTTGTAGGAACAAGTAAAATTCGTTGTCGAACATCTGATCTGATCAGAATATTTAATAAAGACGTTTGGGGCAGACACACTTATGGAGGCAGTTGTGGTCACCTACAGAAATGATGTAGGTAGATGGCTCACAAGCTTGTTTTAAATGCAAGGGGCACTTCCCTGTGAAGATTCGTGCTAACAGCTCTCATGTTTGGTTTGTGATCGCTTCTAACCACCTCTGAGAGGGCAGCTCAGCAAATCAACCTTCCAGTGAACAGGATGGAGTTTCCAGGGGCTATGCTTACTTTGTAGGTGTGACTTTTTTTGCATAGCTTAGCACCCGTTAGAGCCCAGATTTTCAGCAGTATGTTCTCTCTCTGCAGCTTTGGGCCTGTGCTGGTACAATTTTTCCTAGTTTAACCAGGATTTTAGTTCCGTGTTTTAGTGCTGTGTTGGAGATGCAGAACTGGGAATTGGCTTCCAGGCACTGGCTTTTCCCACCGTGCTTGAAAGAGGGCTCCTCAAGTTTATTTCTAGAAGTGTAAAGACATACTAAGAACCACTTGGGTTAGTCTGTCTTCTAAACTTCCCCTCATTTTTTGTGTTGATTTTTTTTTTCCGACTTCTTTTTTCTTCAGACTTGAAATTTTTACTTTAAAGCAAGAAAAACGTAATCAAGTGTCTTGTCAGTATTTAAATAAATATTCAGCTTGCTGCTGACCTCACTGTCACACAATTCTGTGCTTATCTGATTCAAGTGGAATGGAGAGCATTTCAGGCTTATAACAAGCCCAGCTACAATGTCACTTAGTATCATTAGACACAGAGGATCAGTATTGTGCCACTAAATATTGCTTTTAATTAGAAGAGGTGTAAGAAATACAGATTTCCTGTTATTTAAACTGATGCACTAATCATTGTGATCACTTTTTGTAACACTGAGTAGTGAAAAATTCAGCTTGTAAAGCATTTTACCATTTTCAGAATTTTGCTGGTGTAGTTTTTTTGAAATACAGCAGATGGCTCTATTGTTAATGATTTTCCTTGCCTGGTTATTAATTTTACAAGATACTTATCCATCTGAATATATCCAGTAATTTCCTTATTTCAGTCCTTTGCTTTTTCTTTGTGGGTAGGCATAAAAATAAGAATTTATTTGTGCTCTACATACATGCAGTGAGGGCCGGGTTTTCAGACTACAACTTGTCAGAACTGCTGAGAGCCTCGAATTCCAGCTGAATTTTGTTTTGTTTGTATATTTGTATCATTTTTGGGAGAAAGCCAATCCATAGTATAGTGGATTCAATGCAAAACTGGCTTTAGAAGTTTTTGCTGCCTCTGACCAGTTGCTCCTGTCCTTTACAGCAAACTACAGCTCCTTCAGCTGTGCTGTTAGAAGTGCTTCTCATGCTTCATTGTAAGCCGAGCTTTCAAAGAATTACAGTTGAAAATTACTCCAAAAAAAGGGTTAACTGGTTTGCTGTGTGGTTTTCGATTGGTTGGCAATGTTTGGGGTTTTTTTTTAATGGTCACAACCTCAATAACCTGGTTCACAGCCTTGCTTTGCACGCATTTGTATCAGTGCAACCGAGGATGTGGTGTGCAGTCCTTAAACTGCTCTCACTTCACTATCCATGATGTCAGCCTGTCACGTGGGGAGCGCAGAATCCTGGGGTTACAGATGTTTGCATTGCCTTGCTGAGCATGCACGCGTTCACCAAGGTCCTGAAGCACAAAGCCACCGGAGGTGTTGCAGCTAATACATTATATATAATTTGCCTCTATTTGAGTTGGTGGCTCCTGACTCCTCTTGTCTCTGAAATAATTCTCCGTGGCTGCTTTTTCTTCCTTCTCTAGTACAGTCCATAAGGACAACAACATCAGAATGGGAGGCGGCACACAGTTATCTTAAATTCTTTTAACCATGCCTTTACCAACTTGACTGACATGCCATAAATTCTTCTGGAATATTTAAGAAGCTATTTCTGAGTGAAAGAGGCTGACATCCCTCTAAGGACAGTGACTCACCTGGCAAGAATAATCTCTGCAGTGCTGAGGAGGACACGATGGCAGGGAGCATTGCACAGCAGTGGCTCTGTCCCACTGCCAAAGGAGCACACTGTTTTTGGAAAGCTGACCGAGACAAATGCCTAGCACTGAATCAGGGAATTTTGGGTCATTTGTTTAGAGCATGCACTGCCATATCTTGTGCTTCTTCAAGTCCTGATGGTGGTTTGAGTGCATGAGCTTCTCAAGAAAACTGACTGCAATTTTGACACTGCTTTGGGACAGAGAGTAAAGTAATTAGTGGTGTTCAGTGTCTGGTGTATCCTTGTCTGAGTCACGTCCATTTCTACAGGAGACACTCAAGTCTCTGTCTGTGTAGTGTCTGGGAATAAACAGTCCTAAGGAACACAGATGGGTGCCTGACTCCCCCATGCTAGTTGTAACTGTTATGGATTTCTTCATCACGGTGTCTTTAAACAGTTCTTGTACATAGTGTGAAAAGTGAGCCATTTTCTAACTTCTGTTTCTTGACACGAACATCAGAAACAGCCAAGGAAGGCAGACCAGGAAGGGAAAGATGAACTTGCAGTGGGAAAGGAATACTTCAGTAAAGCTGTTGATGACTTAATTGCATGTTTCGCTCATATATAAGATTTTTATTCTGGAAAACCATATTACCTAGTTACAAAGTCTTTATTGTACTGTGTAACAATTCATAATCATTAAGATATGCAGACTAGGAAAGAGGTGGAGGAAGTGATTAAGTAAAAGTACTTTAAAAGTACTTCTAAAAACTTGATCTGTGTAATTTTGACTGTGAAAACTGCTCCTTTTATGCCACGCTTTGGGAAGCTAAGGAGCACAGTGAGATGTGAAAGATAATATATTGTTTTCATTATATGTATCTAAACAAGTACCTGTGTAAAGAACCAGAAGAAGTGATGTATATTCTTCTGCAGCTCTACTAATGTATGGGTTTTAAACAACTTTTTCATAGGTCGTTAGACAATTAGTCAAATAAATTGTATGTCGGGGTACTGACTAATGTAAACATTGAATTTAGAAAGGGAACGAGTTAGTGCTAAAACAAACCAACTTCTAAAGTCTCTACCACAAAAAATCCTGCAAGAAGCAGCAGAAGACGGTGGAAGCAGTAAGGTCTCTGATGGTGATAGTCCAGCAGGGGAGAATTAAAACGCATTAAATATGTGAGCAGAAATGATTTTAGAACCTTTGATGCTGTTCATTCCAAAGTGAACAGAAATAACATAGCCAAACAGTGAGGAAAAGCTTTGTGTTGCAGTTCACAGGAGAGAGAGATGGTTTGGAACATCGCAAAATAGTGCCTGGCTACACAAAGCTTTTACCTGAGCTCTAAATAAGGTTTTTATACCAGGGTTAGTATTAGGGGAAGACAAACTGTAAGATGCCAATAGCTGTTGTTGTTCTGAGCACTTTCTTGCAAAGATTGGTTGTGAGCAGGGTTATGTGGTGTGGCTGTAAACATGCTAGCAGTCATCTGAGTGCAAGGGCTGACTTCCTCCTGCTGGATGTGGACCACCATGAACCAAAACTTCTGCCGAGTGACTGTTCCGTGAAAAAATGAGAGACCAAGGAAACCAAACCAGCAAAACTGACTGAAAAGCAAGGCATGCTTTGCTCAAATGCAGCCAACATAGGAAACAAGACTGCTGAATAACTAATAATACTTGGCACTTAGTACTTTAGGTCTTCAAAGCACACACTGATCTTAGCAGAGTAAATCTTAAAATTGCCTTGTGGAGTATGAGACAAAGATAGTAACAGACAAGGCAAAAGTCAAACTGAGATCAGTTGTGAGTTTCTGGCTTTAAGTCTCATGGTCAACCCAAAAATCAAGGGTCCCCCCTCAGTAGCTTGAGAGTTGTACTGTGTGATGGTTTAATTATGTGTCTACAAGTTCAGCTGTATTTGATAGTGTCAGTCAATTATTACAGCCCAGAGCATTTCCAAATGAAAGGCAAGCCAAGGGAGGAGGCTTGGTAACACATATAAAACAAAATTTCAATTTGTGTCTCGTTTTCCTTGTCTGAAATAAAACCAACTGTGCTGAGTTTATAGGGTGTCTGTAAAGGGTACATTCTACCTGTGAAACGTCCATCAGAAATCAGGGGCGATATGTGTCTGTCTTCTTCTGGAAGCAGCTCCTTTCTAGGGATGTGATCTGTCTCTGAATGCTCTCCAGGGTGACAGATGACGGAAAGCTCTGGTCTGCAGGTCCAGTATGGGGCTGGGGGCAAGTCAGTGAGTCCTTACCCTCAGGAGTGTGTGGGGAGAGTACTTAGCACTGACTGGTGGTTAAGGCTTTCTTGGTCACTGTCTCGAATGCAGAAGTGGTTGCAGCTGGCTGCTTAAGGGGCTTATCAGGACAGTGACTTGCTGTGGAATTATATTGGGAGTTGATCACTTCCGTGTCTGCTACAGCAGATGTCCTGCATTCTGCATAGTCTGTGGTGGTTCTGCATCTTCAAAGCTCTAGTTAACATCACTGAAAGTTTAGTGCAGAGAGCAAGCTCAAAACACACTGTGGAAAACCAAGATGCAGCGTGACAGACTGTCTCAAAGTTTTGAATGATATCATGGACTAAAAAAGTTTTTGAATTAGGACTAAGATCAAAAGATGGAGTATCTTTAAGTACAATCAGCCTAAAAGAGGCTCGTACAGAACCGAGTGACTTCATTTGTTCTGGTACAGAATGGGGAGAAATAAAAAAGCCAGCAGTATGAACATGCAGATAACAGCATGTTCAGTAAGGCACTACAAGGATGCTCCCTTAAATGAGGTAATTGCCTACAAGCTTAACAGTGATACTGCAGCTAATCACTAGAAATAATGTAGGCGTGATAGATAAGCTTGGAGTTGAAAAGTTCCAACAATGCAATCACAATATCCTCAGGTTTGAATTACTGATGAGAGGCCATACAAAGACTAGTAGAAAAAAAAAAAAAAAAAAAAAAAAA
>VZTE01007282.1:76350-124059 GCA_013397775.1 Eulacestoma nigropectus
AAAGAGACGAAAAAAAAAAAAAAAAAAAAAAAAAAAAAAAAAAAAAAAAAAAAAAAAAAAAAAAAAAGTGGGGCTAGAGTAAAGCAGACCTTGAAGGAATGTGAAATGAGACTTAAAAATCTGTCTGGAACTCGGTAATATATGTGTAGGGAATCAGAAGTGAAGGAATGGGAAGTGGTTGAGACAGGCTGGGGCAGGCTCTCATGAAAAGTCTTTCCAGTTGAGTCAACAGGACCCTGCATGGGTAAGTAGAGGACAGAAGTAATACTTAAGAGAAACAAAGATGTTGGGGGAAAAATAAAGATACAAAGAGTCTGTGAAGTGAGAACAGAGCTAGAGTGCATACAGTGAAGCCTCATTTGTTTGCAGTTTGTTAAAAACCCAGACGTGCATGCAATGGCACATTTTGTTATGCATTTATTTATGTGCTTACTGAACTGTGTGCCTGCCTACACAGCCATATCGGAGGGGAGATCTTTATCTGGGGCCATTCATATTTGTCAGAGCAGGATGCCTGGCAACTCTGCTAATTTTGTGCAAGGTCTGTTCTATTAATGGTATTCTCCTGAAATCAGAAAATAAAAATATACACCCTCCAATGAAGTCAAAGAAGAAATACCAGTGTAAAACAGGTGACTTGTCAGCTCAGTACCTGTTTGTTTGGTTTTGTGTTACCCACGCCACCTCTTGACTTTCTCCCTCCACCATCCTCACTTACAAATAGAAACAGTGCTGTTTCCAAGCACTTCTCACCAGAAGAGCACCAAATCAGGAAGCCAGAAGATGGGTTTGAGGTTGCAGAATGACTTCCAGCATATCATCACTTTTGACAACTCTGCTTGCCTCTCTGGTTTTCTCTGTGTAAAATTAACATTTGTACGTTTTATGGACCCTCTGTGAGGCTTAGCAAATTAAGATACAAACAGAAATGTGTTCCTCTCGTTAGAAGGAAGAAATTTTTTGTGGCTGTACATGAAGGTGGAATACTCTTGATCACGATTCGGGTTGGGAGATTGAGCAAGAGAAGGTCTGGAAATTTTCTGGTGGGAGCTGCTGGCTGTGATTTCCTGTACAACCAACCCCGGGAGTGACAGTGGTGGTGGGAGCCGGCAGAGCTCCGGGCTGATGCTTTGTGCCCTGCAGTAGGCAGCAGCAGCAGGGAGGTCCCCTTCCTTCAGCTGTTCTCACAGCACTCTTCCCAAAATGTTCTTCCAAACGGGAGAGTTTTGCCGTGTTTCCCGTCCGCCTGTTCTGTCGTGCTTTGGTGTTCTCCCTGCACTGAGCAAAGTGGAATTGTTTAGGGCCGGGAGTGTGACAGCTCCTTAGAAATCCCAGGCTTGTCCTTCTCCACGAGGAGAAGGGTTTGAACGCTGATTTCTGCTTCGTGACCTTTAAGAAAGTGGCTGTTCTTTATGCTTCAACCTTTGGAACTGGTGTGAAATAGCAGGTTGCAGTGAGTAGGCAGGTACTGACAGAGTTAGCACACTGCTGAGAGGGGTCAACCTTCTATTAGCAAATTATCCTCAGTGCCTGCATAGCACTTTACTTTTGCCGATATTCAAGATCTTTCCAAAACATGTTAATTAAGGAATATCTAAATGGTATACTTTCAATTTATAACAACTGATGCAGAGAGGTGAGAAAGCACCCCTGTTGGGTTAATTTTCCCCATGAGTGAAACCTTGTTTCTATGTTAAATAACTTGTTAGAAGTTGTGTTAAAACTTCTGAAGTTTCATATCACCTCAGACTCAGAAATTGTTGCACAGTGAATAGTTCTAGTCAAACATGCCAGCAAAATAACAGGGCTTCCTGGCAAAAAGCTTTGCATCTGTGAAGCTCCGGTATTGAAGGTAATGGTTTGAGAGAATGCAATTTTACAACATGGAAATATTATGTAAAATCAATAGAGGTACTGGGTACTGTTTATTTCTCTGATATTTCAGGTTGGGTTTTTTTATTCTGTCAGCAGCAGGTGTTAAATTCTACTAAACGAGTGAAAAATAGAAATAAATATTTAATTTACTGTATTTATCAATTATATAAAATTGGCTTATGAAATATTACAGTATCTTTTAAGAGATTGCGAGTAGGAACATTAGTCAGAAAATCCAGTCACTTAGCAGAAACTTAATATAGATGTGGAAATAAACTAAGCATGATTTTAGGGTTGCAGGTCCTGGATATTTTTTTTTGTTGCCTTTTAAGGTATCAAGGCCTAGTGGTTGTGCCTGTCTAATTTGAAGACATATGCTCATGGCAGCAGCAATGTGGATTTAGACTTCTAAAGAGAAATGTGTTGAGTGGAAAAATACACCAGGAATATGTGATCTTGAACATCATTAGGTTATTTTAAAAAACTATGGATACTCACTTGAATATACTCATTTAATCATAAGGACACAGTGAAAACAAAGAGGCATAACAAGAGATGAGCACAAATATAAGAGAAATACCTGCTGAGCCATTGAAGTGGGACAAAAACTAGTCATTATGAAACAAGAAGCTTCCCATGAGGAAGGCATGGATTGTTTCCTTACCTGAATGTTAAAGCTGTATGTTAAAACACACTGATATCAATATAAAGACATTCATGAGCTTTTAACAAATCATGTCCTAATGGTGCTGATGCTGAATTTTGAAGTGTTACATCATGAAGTGCAGAGAAACAGACTGAATACCCCAGGTGACTGCTGGGCTGCATGAACACATTCCTCACTGAGCTACAACAGGACTGGTCAAATGCAAATGCATTTATCATAGAACCAGAATATGCTGAGTTGGAAGGGACCCATCAGCATCATTGAGGGCACCTCCTGGCCCTGCACAGGACACCCCAAGAGTCACACCATGTGTCTGAGAGCATTGTCCAAATGCTTCTTGAGCTCTGTCAGGCTCTGTGCTGTGACCGCTGCTCTGGGGAGCCTGTTCCAGTGCACAACCACCCTCTGGGGGAAGAACCTTTTCCTGATATCCAGCCTAAACCTCCCCTGACTCAGCTTAATGCTGTCTTCAAGTCTTGTCACTGGTCACGAGAGTGAAGAGCTCAGTGCCTGCCCCTCCTCTGCCCCTCACGAGAAGCTGTAACTGCAGTGAGGGCTCCCCTCAGTCTCCTTTTCTCCAGGCTGAACAGACCAAGTGCCCTCAGCCGCTCCTCACACGGCTTCCCCTCAAGGCCCTCCACCATCCTCGTGGCCTCCTTTGGACACTCTCTAGTAGTTTAATGTCTTTTTTATATTGTGGTACCCCAAGCTGCCCCCAGGACTCAAGGTGAGGCCACCCCAGCCCTGAGCAGAGCAGGACAATCCCCTCACTTGCCTGGCTGGTGATGCTGTGCCTGATGCCCCTCCGGACACGATTGGCCCTCCTGGCTGCTTGTGTTTGACATTGTTCCTTCCTTATAAATGTAAAGTTTTCACCAGAATTCCAAAGGCCTTCTTAACACACTTTGTCAGTCTATTTGAGTCATTTTCTTGAAGGAAAAGGTTTCTATCAGAACATGAACGTAGGACATAGCAATATTCAGGAATGTGCTCATTTCAGTGGTGTTTGGAAAGACACTTTTCCAGCTTGCCTCTGTGGTCACTTGCAGTGTTTTTGATGAGTTACACAAGGGACTTGAATTTCCTTGGCAGGCACCTGGGTTACTTGGAGTCTGTCTCCCAGCCTTTCTGTGTTCCTCTTATTCTTGTTGTTATAGCTCAGATTGTGTTGGAGAGATGTTGGAAAGAACAGAAGATATTCCCTTCTTTGATACTATACTTTGGAATTTCATTCTCTGGGAAATTTTCCTGATTTGGTTTTGTTGGCTTTATTTTAAATTCCTTTTCAGAAATTGTAGTTTTAAAATTCAGCATCTCTCAGATAAGACAAATTAAGATTTCTGCCTATGCTTACTTTATAGTTACTAGAGACAATAGCTTTCCCAGAGATGCCTGTAGTAGTCCTCCTTCTGAGGGAATTTTTCAAAGACAGAATTGACAGCAAAGGCCATAGTCTTCATGGCAAGTCAACAGGGATCTGACATCTGATTGTCTTTTTTACCTTTGATGTTTCTTTCCTGCTAGCATTTGGGCTATAAAGGTATTTCCCTGCAGTGTACAGCTGCAGCTGATTTCTAAAGTTGAGTTCTCCCTAAATCTAGGATGTAGAAAAGATTCCTCCTCGGTGATACCAGGACCTCTTCTTGAGTAGAACATCTTCTTTCCACCACCTTTGCAGTCATGTTGCAAACCCAATGTCCTGTTTACCAGCCTATCCCAAACATCACAGAAGTGAAGGAGTGAAGTCCTGTAGTTTGTCACGAAGATCTGTTAATTCACCTCTAATGGACCAAAAAGGAAACAGGGGATGATGTTCCATATTCCATGCATCACAGTGAACTTAAATTATGGAATACAAAATTGTGAGTCATAGATCTTCAAAAGCCTCCTTCCCACCAGTCCTGGAAAGTGAACCTGTGGAGAACTCAAAGGAAGCACAAAGCCTTACTCATAAACGGAGCTTTGGAACAAAGCTGACCCCCGGGATGAGGAAGCAGCTTGGTGGGGTATGATGGAAAGGGGGATGCTTTGTTTCTCTTCCTAGTCCCCAGGAAGAGGAGGGGTGGCATTTCTCAGCTGGTTCTCTGCTGCCATGATACCATAAATACATGCTGTTGCTAGCTAACTAGTTAGGTTTATGCTGTAATCAGGCACTGTGTTTGCAGCTGGTCTGGATCTCAGCAAATTCAGCTTCTCAGCAGCTTGCTTGGTTGCCAGTTGAAGCACGGTTGCGGCTTCAAGGCAGAATCCTCCAGGAACTTCAGCTGGGTGGACCCTGTGCTATTGTAACAATGCCATTTCCAGTGCCTGGGTTAGAATTATAGCTCAGCTATAAACTGTCTCCAGAGAGCACTGCAGAAACGCTTGGTTTTTCCCTAGAAGTAAACCAAAAATATCCTAGTAAAATAAACAGAGCTACTCCATGCCCTTGAACAACTTCTTGGTGAGTTCATTTGCAGGGACTTGCTTGTATTATTGAGTAAGAGCTGAAGCTGGGAGAGAAACTCAGGAAGAGAGTAATATCTTTTTCTTCTAAAACGTTGAAGAGATTAAGTAAAAAAAAAAAGTTACTGAGAGGCAAAGAGAAGCTTTTAGGTTTGAAGTGTTCCTGTGCCTTTTTCGCTGTCTTAAGAACAGTTTTGGAGTGAAACGCGGGAACACGCAGAGCACTTCGTCATCTAAGTATAAAAGTGCTGCAGATGAGAACAAATAATTATTAATTAGTAACACCGCTGTATTTTGTTGCTCCTTCCTGTCTAATGAATGCCTTGTTCGTGAAAGAAGCAGGAGAGAGCTGAGATTATTTGAGGGGAATTTTTATACAGTGGAAGGCAAAGGAAAGAACGGAATCAGTTAAAGTCAGAAGGAGGCAACTAATACGGCTTTTGAGGTATCAGTGATGCATTTTGTATTATTGATGGCTGTGACTTCTGTATGGCTTGTAAGTTTTCTGCGTTTTCATTTGCTAAATTAGGTGGGACATCACATAAAGAGTAAAATAGTGAAACGTAGAAAGATTGAGATCATCATGATCGTGCAAAGCTTGCAGATGCCTTTCCACAAAATGTGGTTAGCTACAGCACTGATTTTTATGTTAATTTACTAGTGAATAATTTAAAAAGACCTGTTTACTTTTTAATAAAAAGGAAAGATATAAATTGGCTGAGTGTTCCTAATGTTACTTACAGCTGCCATTGAGCAGATGTTAGAGATTCTTAGTGGTAGGCTAGACCAGAATAAGTTTTATGAATAAACAAACAATTTCTTTCTACTACCAGCTCTTTCAGGCTGATTCTCTCCCAAATTCACTATGAATGGCTTTTTAAAGTCTGCTCATAAATAATTACCTTTCTTGTGGCACTTTTTTCTAGGCACTTGGATTTTAATTACAATGATGAACTGTTTTAATAAGTTGTTAAATAATTTTATCTTTTTAGGACTGAATCCATTTTCTATTTCTCTTTGACTTCGTTGGTTCCTGGGATTTTAATCCTTTTAATTCTTGCTAATTCACTTTTTAAATTCATACTGGAGAAGTAAACAGCATGCAGCAGCATCATTTTCTTTTGAACTCTGTGCACGTACACCCACCTCAGCTTGTTGGTTATCAATGGTCTCCTGTTACTAGTAACCATTCTCTTTAACTCAGTCATTTGGATCACAGTCAGTATGAAAAGATAGTTAATTAAATGGAGACAATGTGGTTTTGCTTTGGGCTAATGTCTGGGGGCCTTAAAGCCCTCCACGGCGGTGAATGCAGTGCTTAGTTGATAGATAAGGGCTATGTAACGCTGCTGTACTTCACCCCAGAACAGCATTTTCCAATGTAAATACTTATCAGATACCTTTGCATGCGATTTGATGTTGGGAAATGCTGAACACGGAATTCCTCATCACTTTTTTGCTGTTTATGCCGGAAGGGAAGGTACAGACAGGGTGGTCGCGCTTCCTGGTGCGACGCTGACACCTTTGGCACGTGACAACTCAGGAAAACACAGGGGATGTTCTGCTTGACCACCTCTGTTTCTGAACATGTGAGTGAAGAAGTCATTGATACCAGAGGCTCTGAAATACTGCTGCAAATTTTACATAGATGGGGTTTTTTTTCTGTGAGAAAGACATAAAATGTACCGTCTCAATGAATAGTGACATTTAATAACTTGCCACTAAATACCTATGAGGATATATACACACATCTAACACAAAGAGAGCCTGATATTCAATTTCTTTGATTCACAGCATTTCAGTGAAAAGAGTGGAATGCCAAAGTTCAGAGTAATAATATATATTTAGTGTAAGTTTTTAAAAATGTAAAACCTATATATAAAATGTGGATTTGAAGACTGGAACATCATCTTTGTTTTGCCAGTGGTCTGGTGAAATCCGCATTTCTCTATCAGTTTCAATTAATTTTTTTAACCAAAACTCATGTAAATTGTTTAATCAGCTTGTTGGTACTTTTGTTTTGAGATGCTCACCATAATTGCAGTCTGTGGTAAGATCAGCACACAGGCTGTTGACAAATGGAGGTGGAGAAACAATGCCCTGGCATATTAAATACCTTTTCATGAGTTGCTGCCTATTTCTGATGGTACTTACTGGCCTTTTTTAACTTCCTTCATTCAAGTAGTGCTCAGTAGATGTGATGCCAGAAAACTCTGACTGAATTTATCAGCAGCACACCTTCATAAATCATCCCTTTGAAATAAAATTGTTAGTTTTGCCATGTAAGCATTGTTAATAATGCAATGGGAGGAAAAAAGGATTTCTTAAAAAAACAGAAGTGTCTTTTCCCTGACCGCCAGCAGAGAGGTGCCTCCTGCTTGGAGTGTGGCTGCACAGTCAGGGGTTTTGGTTGTTTTTTTCATTGAAGGGAGCTGGCAGGTTTTGTGGTATTTCAGGCTGCCTGAAGAGTTAGAAACATTGCAAAACAACCCTACTGACAGTGGTGAAAATGTCTGTCTGTACCTGGAAGTTCTCACCTACACTGCAGCCTACACATGTGGGCTTTTGCAGTTTTGCCAGATGCCAAGTTATCGAGGTGGAGAGGGGAAAAGGAGACACTCTAAGGGGCAAAATTCTCTGTAAAGTAGGAGCTTTAATGATTGATGCCCTTTAAAAACAAGCATTGTGATGCCTTATGTATAGATAAGGCCATCCAGGGTATTACCCTTTGGGTATTTGTTGCATCAGGAGAATCCAGGCAGTCCATGATAAAATCTATGTGTTTGCAACTTGTTGGTGTTGAAGACCTTCAAGTGTCATAAAAAATAAGCTAGAAGTGCCTCATATTTTCCTAGTAATCACATGATCACTGAAGTTGAATATTAGTCCTTCTGTGCGAGCCCTCAAGAAATCTGTTCTGCCTAATTTGTGAAAGCTAGGTGGAAACAAACAGATCAGAGATGAGTCTGGTGAGATCTGGCACCTTATATTTTTTGGTTTTCAGGCAAAGCCAAAAGCCAAAACACTGACCATTCCAATTGCTCCAGGAAAACACCTTTGATCCTGGAAATCCCCCTAGTACTGATGCCTTCACCTGTGCCAGCTGCCTTTGATTGTAGGGAACAGTGTGGAAGAGGGGCTGGTGCTGCTGTTTGTCCTCTGCATGACAAAGAGGCTGCATGCTGGACAGATTCTGACTGTGGCATTAAGACATAGACTTTTAAAGCTCAAAAATCAATCCTGCCTTTCTCTGGGTTAGAGCAGGAACAGAATCTTAAACTGTTTTTAACATCAAGTGTTGAAAAACACTCAAAATGACATTGAAGTGCCATGATTTTGGCTGTATTATGTATGGTGGATTTTTAAAAATCTTTAAAATTCATAGCACCTTCTTGATAAAGTAGACTGATTTTCTACTTGCTTTATTCGGTGTGGAGTATTTCCAAACTGATTTTAAACAGCTATTTCTTCAATTTGAGTAATTTTGTTATAAGCTAATAGACAATACGTAAGTGTACCTGAGATTTAATGTTAACATATTTGTTTCAAAGTTGTTATCAATGTTAAAAAGCACAAGGCTAAATGTGGTTGCTAAAACGTGGAATACAATATGCCATGTAGTGCTGTGATTCTAAGCCATCGTGCATATTTATTATTTTCTTCCAAATTGCAGTGCTATTACTGGTAGATATATCAGGGTTTCAGCCTCAGTCTGTAATATGTCATGTGCTGGACAACATTTTGAGAGGCTGAGATGTATTGATCCAAAACCAAGAATGCCAAGAGGGAAAAAGCCTGACCTAGACCAGTGCTGTTTTAATTATATCACGGTTTAAGATAGTTTATTATTGTTTAGGTTAATTTAAGTGTGAACAAGAAAGTGATGCAATGCATTTCAGTGTTTGTAAAGGAAGCTTAAAGGGGGAGATTTTCAAATCAAGTCCAGTTTCTCCCACAGCATTTTGCTTTTTCCACCCATCCTAGCCAGAGCACGTGGCTCAGTGCTGAGAACCAGAGGGCTTGCATTCAGTCTGGAAGGAGAGGCCAATCTCTCTGTTGCTTCATCAGTAAGTGCTGGAGGAGGCCATGGGTTTGGGGATCTGGGGCCAGAGCTGTGCCACCAGCACTGCCTCCTGCCCTGGCTGCACCGTGCTGCACTCTCAAGCTGAGCCTGTGCTAGGGAGGAGGTTTCTACTGATGTCTCTTGTATTTCGAACCTTGCTCAAAATCAGGGGCCTGGCAAAAAATAGCCCTCAGAATGGCTTGTAGAGGAAATCAGCATTGCAAGTGGGTAAGCTGAGAAGAAGGTCTGGTTTTTCCCAGTGGTGGTAAGGTTAGGATTAGGTGTTGGGATGCCTTGATTTATTTCTTCTTTCTGCCTTTGGCTTGCCATGTGTCATTAGGCAAACTGCTTCAGCAGTTCCAGTAGTACCATCTGCAGAAAGAAATAAGGTTAATGTAGGTCATACACTGTAACACCCCTGAGTGTGGTATGTGGTACACCCTTTTAAAGAAGAAAAATGAGATTTTACAAGCGGATAACAATACAGGAATTCGTTAAACTTCCTTCTTGTCCCACAGCTCGCTCCTGGGAGGAGATACAGCTGCTTCCTCTTTGGAGAGGAAGAGGAGTGGCTGTTCCAGCAGCACATAATTGCCTGAACTCCTGCACCCTGGCATCTCCCAACGCTGCTTCTGCACAGCAGTGCGGGGAGGTGGCTGGGAGCATGTTTCCTTCTGTGCTTCAGGGTGGCTCCAAGCCAGGTGCCACCAGTGACAGGCATTCCAGCTGTGGTCTTTGGACCCGGAGCACATGTCAATTATTCATCTTCTCTTTCTCCGTGCCACATAGGGATTGGATTGCAAGGAGTGCTCTAAAAATAGCAAGTGCCTATGCTATGTAGCCGAGCAACAGAAGGTGGTATGGCTCTTCCTGCTGAACCTTCTAAAGAAACATTTTAAATGAACACACAAGAAACTAATACTAATTAAGTAATAGTATTCTGTGGAGACCTGTGGTAGACGCTGTAGCAGTGCATTAGCAAGCTATGCATAATTCAGCAATGCTGAGTTCTTTCAGACATCATCTACAGGGAATTTTGCATAAGTATGGACTTAATAATTTGTCCCTTTGTGTGCATGTGTAAGTGTTCCTGAGGGCATCGTTTGGCCTGCAGAACCCCTGCTACTGGAGGTGCTGTACAAGAAAGGGAGCATCCATTCTGAGTCTTGGAAACCAAGCTGGGATGATAGGATGGGTTTTCAAAAGGTTGTCTTACTTGTAAACAGACATTAAATGTGGAGCCTTATGATGGGATTTTTACTTTTTTCCCCTCTGTGCAGGTACTTTTTTGAAAAGAGTTGCAAAAAATGGGCAGTTCTCAACAGACCAAGTTATAAACCAGCATTTTTCAATGGTAGCTGAGACACAGGCATGTGAAAACAGGCATAGGCACCTAACCAAGTGGTCTGGCAGTGTAGCCTCGTGTCATGGAGCTAAAGCTACCTGGTGAGCTGCTGCTAAAGTGAGTTATCACAGCTTTGTATTCTCTTCTCCTGGATGGCAAAGTTAAGCTAATGGGGAATGTATTTTATCTTGCTGCCGGAGCAGGATAAGGACATGTAAGTGGGACAATTAGGATGACTCGACTGACAAGAATTAGCTGCTACATTAGCCTTTTATATCTTGCCCTGCCTCTTATTTTCAGAGAGTTGTTAACCTGGTCACCCCTAGTAAGGCTAATTGTGTATGAATCTGAAGACCCTTAGTTTAGGTGCTCATAAAATAGGAAGATGACTTGCTGATGGGACTTCATGCACATTTGGTACGGTGCTGTTTTGTCGTTGCTACCTTGTCAGCAGAAACAGCAGGTGGCTTTGCAGGTCCTCTGAGCAGAGTGCCACTTTTTGCCACCAGTCCTGGCAGTCTTGGAAGGATGTGTGTTCTGCCTGGGTCACTGCCATGTTGTTATATCTGAGTCGCAGCGATGAAGATAGATTTGTGCTCCTTGCAAATACTTACAAAGAAGCACGGCATAATTGTCCCTCTGCAAGCATCTCCCTCTAAACTGTTGTTTAAAACTGCCAGCCACATCTTTGTTCTTTATTAAGACTTAGGCGGCAACGCTGAGTCTGTAGTTATCAGGAGATAATCATTCCCCAAGGGCATTTGAAACACTTCACAACCAAAAGGTTGTGATTACTCCACGATTGCTATACTGCTTATTATTCCTTATTGCTTAATTATGGAATCAGAGTGTGCTTCCTGGATGCTGTCATCTAAATAAGATTCTCCACTTCTCGTGCTCTGCTTCAGTGTTAGGTGGACTGGAAATCTTTGTAGAGTTTCCAGCTGATGTACAGGATAGCAGTAGGGCAGGCTGGTTCTGGAAGCCCTTCTGACCTTCTGGGAGACCAGAGCATTCAATCTGCCAAATGCTTGCTGAGAGACCTTGGGCAAGTCCCTCAGCTTCTGGATACCTCAGCTCTGCAACTTTGTTGAGGTGCCACCATAAATGAGGCTGTGTATCTAGAACAGAAATAACGTAATGGACTTCCCCTGAAGTAAATGGCCTGTTTGTGTTGAACCCACAGCCTTGGTGTTACTGCACCATGTTCTAACCAGCTGAGCTCGTCCCGTCTCCCTGGTTCGGTGAGTCCTACATGATTTACTTCCTTGAAAGGAAATGTGCTGGTGTGGCTTCACACTGGAAAATAAAAGTAGAAAGCCTGATCTTTTGCAGGCTCACTGGGCCTAGAAATCTACCCTGAATGACTAATCTTGTAAAATCTTGGATTTAGTGCTTCATTGAATCATGTAATCTGCTCTAAGGAAGGGGAAAGCCATCCAGCGTGTATTTTAGCCTCAGCCTTGATTTTTTGAGTGTATACATTCACTGGAAGATGAGAAGATGGGTGATAAAACTCGGGTTTCTAAATAATCACCTACGTTTCCAGGTGAAACTCCTTCTGAACTTAATTCCTTAGACTTGTTTTTGAAAACCTGAATACGAAATAGACTGGGTGAAACTCCCTTATTATTACAAGGTTGGCACAAAGTCTGCTTCATGAGGTACCTTTTTTGGCAGAGCTTGATTTTTAAATCCTCCTTTTCATTGCTGAAATCCAAAAGTTAATAGCACCTTCCGTGGTGGCTCTCCGTGCTAGTGTGGGTCCTCTGTCTTCTGCAAGGGGCTGCCTGCAGTGCTGCTAGCAAGCTCTTGTGTCACAAAAAGAATTTGTTCGGGAAAGAAAAATGTATTGTTTTCATTGTTAGAGGATGCTACTAAATTGGCTGTATGTTTGTCTAATAATCACATCTAAAGCTGATTATTCTGGTAATAGCCTTAAGATATTATTTAAAAATAAATATATAAATGCACAACTTTTGTACTAATACTAGTTTTTAATCTCTTCTTGTTTCTGTGAAGTCTGAATGAGATTTTCAAAATTGAATAATAATTTGATCCGTTAATCTTTTGAAGCTAGTAATTTTATTTTCCCCTCTTTGCAGTCTCTGAGGCTCGCAAATGAATAGAGCTTCATTACTGGAGTCTGCATTTAATAACCATTATCCATTATCTTGTAATTAAGACTCCCTGTAACGAATCATGAGGACAATGCAAAAATACATAGTACATTTCTTTAATGAACTGGAAAATGTTCATCTTGTTCTATTTAGTAATGAGTTGCTGAATAGTCGTTAAATCCACTGGAGAATAGAACTAGATGGATTTTGAAGACTATCTTGAGTTTGTGGTTAATCTATTAGAATTAAAATTTCATCTTCTATTTTTATCAACAGCTGATTAGAAGTCATTCTGTTTGACCAAATTGATTAGAAGACCATATACAAGGGCAGCTGTTGTTTAATGAAAGTTTTTAATGAAACTGTACCATAGAGACTTGTAATTATAAGACTTATAAAAGCTTTGACTTACCTTATAGTAGAAAAAATGAGAAGTATTGCACTGAAGGACTTTTAAGTGGTACATTTCGAAAGGGAAATTAAAAATATAATTTGGTGATGTTGAAGTTTCACTTCCACTGCTCCTTGTTTTACTGTGACTATCAGATGTCCGTAGTGTCTCTCTGGAAGGGAGCAGCTCTGAAACGTGCAACTCAATTGTCTCTCCTGTGTGCTCTGTTCTTTGCAAAGCTCTATCAACTATTAATTGCCTCTTTTGCACATTGCACTTTCTCTGGAGTTAGAATCTTTCTTGCGAATAGCTGTTTCTCTCCAGGATGGAAATTGTCACAGGAGGGTGCAATTGAATCACCACTGGGCTGAGATGCGGCCTAGTCAGGAAGCCTACAGAGAAAACTGTGCTCTTAGAAACCCCAGTGTTCATGATACCATTTGAATGTGTTTAAATCAGCCCCGAAACACGCCTGGCTTTGTGTTGCCTCGCCATCAGGCTGAGACCCAGCTGTGTGCCAGTCAGCTGTGCCATCAGGAGACGTTCTCTGGAGTGTGCTGCAGCACACAGAATGCAGCCAAGGCAACTCCTTAGTTGGAGCCAGTGCTGAAACTTCCCTTCCCTGCTCTTGGGGATGTTGTAGAGGCATCATCATTCACATAAGAGACAAAATGGACCCTAAGCCAAATTTGAAGTGGAAGCAGATGCAGTTCCAATTGACTTAAGTGGATGATGCACTACTACATGATGTTTGAATTATCCCTCTTCTTCTCCCAATTACTTTTGATAATTAATGATCCCACAGTACACCTTTTCTAAGAAGTAGGTTCCTAGGGATGAAGTGCGTCCTAATGAAATTAAAGAAGTTTTGTCATTGTGTTCTGTCAATGCTGGATCATGTGCTGCAAGGCACATTATTTTTTGTTGGTTTCTTAGCTTTTTCTTACACTGTGCTTCGGGATTTCTTTCAAGCCCTTTTTTAACAGCAAGAATACACAAGAATGTTACACAAGTATTAAGACAGTCAGTGGAGAATATTATTAACAAGTGAGAAAACAGAAAAAAATAAGCCAAGGCTGACTCTCTTTCTTCAAATACCGCAGATGTTTTGACCTTGTTACTGCATTATATCCGAATGTGGCTTTTAAGTATCGTAACTTGCAATGTTACAATTGCAAAATGCATAAAAGGAGAGTTTTCCCTTGGTTTACAGTATTACACAGCTGGTTTAATAAACACGTATAGATATCTTTCCCTTCTCTTAAAAACAGCTGCAGGAGATACAATACCAGACTGTCAAACGTGAGACTAAGTAGATGCAAAGTTAAATTTAAAAAAAAAACTGAGGAAAATAATTTCTATTCTCAAAGATCCTTGTGGAAATACTTAAATGTTGATTTATGTACATCACAGGGTATTATGTACACCACGTATGTGTAAAGGAATGCTTCAGAATTGCTGTGAAGCAGGAGGGCATCTTTGAGGCTGTGAACTTGTATATGCAGAGGAACTCTTGTTCTAAAACTGCTATAAAACATTTTACTTCCTTTCAGGTTCTGATTTTATAAAGACATCTACAGGAAAGGAGGTGGAAAATGCGACCTTTCCCGTTGGCATAGTCATGATGCGAGCCATTAAGGAATACTACTGGCAAACTGGCTACAAGGTAGTTCTCATTTCCTTTGTACAAATTAACCAAACAGGCTCACTCAGAAAGAAATAAGAATGTAATAGGATAGATTTGCTAATGTTACCTTTTTTTTTTTTTCACTTTTGTCTTTTCTCCCTTGAAGAGCTGTTACTTCGTTCCATAAAAGCCCGTGCAATCAAAGCGTTCCCTGCTGCATTTGGATTTGAGTTTTGTTTCACCATTTAAGTGGTCATGTCCACTAATAACAGAGCAAATCTCAGGCTGATAGTGGCTGACATGGTCCCATAAACCTCAGCAGAGCTACACAAATTTAGAGCCATCGAGTCTGTCCAGTGTACACAAATGTGTTTTCTGACTTTGTTCTGGCAACCCAAGGGATACATTTTGCTCTTTCTTCCCTTTCCAGAGAGGCTTTCCAAGGGGACAAGGAGGCAGATCCAGTTGTATCCCATTGCCTGGGATGGAAGGAAGGAGAGAGGGGACAGGGGTTGGAAGAACATTATGTCCTGGTGCTTAATGTTTATCAGGTCACTGTCAAGTGAGGTCAGTGGAGAAAAGGGGAATGTACAGCACAGCCAGCGATGAGCTGTCTGTGTATTCATCCTTGTGCTGAAACATTGAGAAAGGAGGAGTGGGTTCCCAGGAGGGCTTAAACCACCTCTCACTTCCTTTATCCATGGGCAGGTGGGGGCTGCCAGTTAGATCTGGTGCTGGTGGGCAGCAGGGTGCTTTGTCCTCACCTTCAGCGCCGGGGGAGGAAGCCACATCTCTAGCTGAGAGGCTCTCCCCGTTTCTGGCTACCCTTCCCTCCTCTCCAGCGTATCCTTCTGTCCCTTCTGCAGGTGGCCTTGCAAGGTACAGTGTCAGGACATGGGCTGAGCAGTGGGATGGGGCTGAGGTGGCTTCAGGGGCTGTTGGAGCTTGAGGAATGTGTGATACCGGGTTAGAGGTGTGTCCATCTACTCTCTGTAGCCATCTAGATGAGGCCAGCATGGATCTCTGGGCTGTCCCCACTCCTCCTTTCCCCAGTCTGCCCCTCTCTCTGCCACACAACAACTGGAGCAGCTCCAATAGTCTTGTTTCTGTGGGAAACACCATCAGTGCCCCAGTGTGAGGCAGATCCCTGGGGCCAGTGACTCCCCTGGGCACCAGTGCTGCTTGCACGAGCTGTGTGCCACAAGTTGGTCCCTGCTGCATTAACACAGCTTTGTCCCCATAATTGGATATGAATGTTGAATTCACCTTTTGCTTTCAAAGGATGCATTCATGGTATGAAACGTGTTGTTAAGAATAAGTGCTTGTGTCCGTGTGCATGTGTGTGTCAGTGAATTAGATGTAAACTGACTTTATGTACTTTTATTAACTGAAGACAATATTATCAGTGACAAGAAATTTCCCAATGGTTTCTTTAACAAACTGATTTTGCTGCTGTGGGGATGCTTTCTAGCAAGGCGTTGCCTGGGAAAAACAGGTTAATACAGAAATTAAACTTCTTCAAGGAAAGGAACAAGTTGCAGAGTAACATTTATTGACTGATAAGCTGTGGTGGTGATATGAAAAGTGTGCAATATAATGGGAAATAATCTTTTCCTGTCATTATTGAAGGACATACATAAATTGGTTTTTCTGTTGGGAAAACCCCCAATCCAGAAAAACTTATTACTTTTAATAATGTAAGGTGAAGAGAAAATTCTTGAGGAGATGAACTTATTAAGCAAAATAATGAAATGCTGTGAAACAGCAGGAAAGTGGTAGCTGGACTTTGTACTGCTCTTGAATTAAATTCCAGCCCCCCTTCCTTTTTGCGTTTTTATGGCAGTCAGATGTGCTGTTTGGAACGCTGGTAAATGGAGGAGAGGACAGGCTTGTCTTTGTCAGCTTTTTTTGCAAGGAAAAGAGCTTTCAGAATCTGCTAAAAGGGGAAGGAATTCTGAATGATGGTTTTAATTCTCTTATTAACTCTGTTTTACTTGTTTTTGCCACAGATTATCTCAAAGAGATGCAGTATTTTTAGGAAGAAATCTAAGTTCATATTTCATTAGAATTTCTCTTCCCGAGGGAAAACACATTCCAACTTTTTTTGTTTATCGTCTAGAAGATGCTTTTCCAGTTGCTGTGCTTTAAATTCTTTTTGGAAATCTCATGTTAACAGATGTGTGCATACACTCACATATCTATTTGTCCATCCACAAAAACACAGTCTTCGTGGTTTGGATTTATCAAGCTTTTCCTGCTTTTGTTCCTTTTAATCTTATTGGAAATATGCCGTTATCACAATGCTCCAGCATGAGAGATGGATTTATTCTGTGTTTGTTGGTCCTGAAATCACTATATAAAAAAGATTACCAAACACATTTAAAAGCGGATTCTTTCTGATTCCACTCTTATATCCATAAGGCACAAAGAAATCCTCAGTGCAGTGAGGTTTCAGGAGCTTACATACAAAACCAAAATGACAATTCTTGCAGAATGTAAAGGTTAATGGCAGGAGGAAACATAGGAAGAATCGCTGTGTGCTACATGTTGTTCAGATTTACTTTTTTTTTTTATGCAGAAAGAATTTTTCCTGATTCTCCTTGTTTTTCAAGAGTTTAGGTAGGTGCTCCAGGCCAACATTTTGGCATTTTTGATGAGGGATTTGATAGCTGCATGTCACACTCTCTGTCTCGGAATGAGACGTGTTTAAATGGCACATAACCAAAGGACTGGCGTTAGGGGTGTATGCCAAGTGCACAGCAGGTCCATCATGGGATTCAAGACAGGCTTTACCTCCAAGATAAGTTTTCCTTGGTGTTTATGCCTTTGCAGACGTGGCAGTTCACCTTCAGATATGACACGCATCTCACACCGAGTGACTGAAAGCATATCCAGCCTGTGGTGGGGGACAGAAGTTTTGCAGTTCCTGTGAAGCACAAAGCTTTCGATTTTTGATAAAGACAAACCTAATTTAATTCCAATTTGGAAAATTTTAGTGAAAATAAAACCTCTGACAGATTTGAATGTACAGCCAAACCGTGTGTAACTGTGCTGCACAGGCTTTTTATAAAGTACAACCATCTTGCACTGCTGTCCATGAGTCAGCTGCCTCACAGGCAGCACCTTTGGTGTTACTGTTGTATATTTGTTGCTCTGTATTTGGAATTAGACTAGCACTAGGTGGTTATGACATGGGCACTATGTGATTATGCAGATATCCCAGTCCTGCCTAAATCCTGTAGGCAAAGTACTCCCATTAGACCTCAAGCCCAGTTCCTGAGAAAGTGCACAGGGGTCAAAAGTATTGCTCCCTCAGGGTGAAAATGTTATCTTTGGCAATGATGGCTGAAGCTTGATAGTTCCCAGTGCTAGTCCAGATCTTGTCCTGTTTGCAGTCAGGCCCTTACCAGGCAGAGCTGTTACATCACAGGCACTTTGAGACTGCAGGTGTACAGACCCTGATTGCTCTTCTAGGGTTGCTGATGAAAGAAAATGTGCATTGCACTTCTTTTTTTTTTTTTTTTTTCCTCTCTAAAGGTTGGATTTAAACCTGCTGGGGGCATTCGGACAGCCAAAGAAGCTATTACTTGGCTTATGCTGGTGAAGGAGGAGCTGGGAGTGGAGTGGCTGACACCAGAGCTCTTCCGCCTGGGTGCCAGTAGTTTACTGGGAGACATTGAGCAACAGGTTGGTTGTTGGCAGCTTACAGCTTGTGGAGAACAAAAGTAATCTTTCTAAACCTGCTGGCTTACTGCTTCTGCAGAAGTGGAGCATCCATCTCATTCATTATTAATGACAGGTTCACTTCCAGCTCAGTGTTTCTTTAAGTTTGAGCTGTTGTTACAGACATCTGGGACTCTGATGTTGGAGCAGCTGACCATGGTCTAGGCCATGTTTGCAGTGTAAAATTTTACAAAATTTGGGCAAAAAGGGCTCAGTTTGTGCATGTACAGAGTCTTTTGCAAAGGCATGGCAGTGCTCTCCCCTTCACTTCCAGCTGTGACTGAGCCTCACGGTACCTCACAGACCCTGTGTATCACTGTGCCACAACTGCTCACAGTGTATTTCCGTCCTGTGGAGGCAGTCACGTCTCATCCTACGTGTGGTGCTGCTGATAGAGCATTTTTTACATGGTGGTTGTTTCCTGGGGAAGAAACTGGCACAGGGTACCAACCCTGAAGGATGCAGTGTAAGTGGGAACAGTGTAGTGGCATAGGAACTACCAAAACATGAAGCCTTCTGGACTTGACTCCCAAGTTCATTAAGCCCAGGAGAGGAGGTGATATTACCTTTAACCAAGAAAAATATCTGAGAGTCATTATCCAGTTGCTGCTGCTGGGAAAACGTGAGGTATAGGGGATTTGGGGGAGGACAAAAGCACCAGTCTTTTCCCTTTCCTTACCTTTCCTAGCAATTGAAATACTGACATGTTTTAAGAAATACAGAACAGCTGAGAGGTGTCAGGTTAATATTCATGACTGCTGAAAACCCCTGGCTCACTCCAGCAATGAGAATAATACTGGCTTGCTCCCTCTGCCTCACTCTTGACCTAAAATTATGTCCCTGGTTACGACAGAGCAGCATGAGCTTTCTCCTTGCCACTGCCATCCCTGCTGGGTGTTAGAACACAGCCGGTGATTGTGTTGTACCGTTTGTTTTGATTTCTTAAGGGTTGTACCTTTTATCTGCCAGGGATTGCACAAATGCCCCAGCCATGACCGAAGCTCTGCTGTACTAAAAACGTGGAAGATAAAATGTCCCAGTCATTATATTCAATAAAACAAACATACTGAAAATAGTCAAAATCAGATGACAGAGGAAAGCGTTAATTTCTACCTGGCTCTTCTTGAAATCTTAGTTAAAAGCAACAACAAGAATCTTTGCTTTTTACTTTTTCTTTCCAAACGCAGCAGCAAGAGCCCTTAGTTCATATCCTATAAACAAATATATTAAGGGATATTGCATCATATTTTATGCACACACACACACACAAACAAATATCTATCATCTTCATCTGGCATGCCTTTAATTTCTTACTTCCTTGACACTTGCAGCTTTATAGTCATATATAATTCCATCATAAATTTTCTTTTTTTCTTGCAGATTTTCTACCATGTGACTGGCTCTTTTGCACTTCAGCATGAACTGGCAATGGCTTAGACACAAAACCAACTCCGGATTACTTTTACAAAAGAGGTCTTTAAGCAAACAGCATTCAGAAGTCTTCTGACAACCGAGTGCATATGATAGAATTAAAGGCCTAATTCTCCTTTCTTCATAGTTTGTGGTATTTAAAAATATGCTCAAGTCTGCTGGTTGTACTTGATCCAAAAGCAGGAAAAAAGTGGCATTTCTGAAATAGTTAAATAGTTAATACTTACAGATTTGCAAAGTTAATCTTGCAAAGTTCCTCAGACCAGCCTGAAAAGCTTATTAATGGCAACACTGAAATACTATGAAAAAGATTTAGGTGGCCTGGTAACACTTTGCAATCGCAGAATATGAAATATCTATGGAATGTTTCAGATTGCTAATTAAGAGCTACTGATCTTGGAATAGATTTCCATTCACCTCGGACAAAATCTTCTGGCACAGATGTGTTGCACTATTAATTGTTCTGTTGATTCAGTTTCAAGCATTGTAATGGGAAAGAAGAATGAAACTTGGCTATTACTTCTCTTTTGTAAAATGTCTTCTGCAGCAAAAAAAAAACCCATCCAACCAGACCTCTTTTTTATTTTTTATATTTTTCTCCCCAAACTTGGGCACAGACATCCATATTTAGACCCTCGAATAAAAGTGGCTTGATTTCTAGAACAGCTGAGTATCCACAGTTGCTCCTGAAGTTAATGGGAGCTCTGGGTGATCAGAACAACTGAAAATCAAGCAGTCTCTATATAGGTGCCTAACTATGCATTCAGGGGCCTATTTTTAGGCATTTCACTCTTAAAATCTTAGTCTAACTTGCTTAAAAGCTCCAGTTCCTGTCTCCTGTCATTTTAAAACACATTCATGCAAATCTTTCCATTTTAATGTAGAGGGCTTTGACTGTCAGTTTGCAGGTGTCACTGCTAGGCTGGCTGAACTTCAACTTTGCCATTCCAAAAGAAATACTTTAATTTAAAAGATGATCTCAATTGTGTCCTGTATGGGTTTCAATGCTTTAATGTAAAAAAAAAAGTGCTTTTTTCAGAGCACATTAAGAATAATACCCAAATCACCAACAGCTTTTGAATATCAGACTGGAGCTAGTGGATTCATTATATCAGAACTGCATTCTGCTCACTAACCAGAGTTGTACTAAAAACTTAATTATCTTATCATTGTGACTAGTCTCCCTGACTTAAGTAGGTCTCATCATGGAAGTAAGAGGAGGAGGAGGATTTTGCTGTAAATCAAGCTACAAGGTGTATTTATTACAAAGAGATTTATTGTAAAGATAATAACTCAGTTATTTATCTGGCTATACCACCTGAATCACTAGTGTGCTACAAAACACCTTGGACAGATAGGAAAGCTGATTAGGGGGGAAAAAAGTCAAGAAAAACAACGTACACAGAAAGCAAAATCCTGTATGTAGTGCTCAGGATTAAAAATGGGCCTTAATTTCTCAGGGAGTAGTTCATCCAAGGCTTTCAGTCTTTATCTGCTTTAGGTCTCAACACAGAAGGTGAGGCTGGGCTGTGACTCTATTTTCACATTTTTTTTCCTGAAAAGTGGCCCCTTTTTACCATGAGTTTTCCTTCTGATCTCACTGCCGATTCCGTCAAGGAAAAATCCAAGTGCCTGTCTGCACACTGAGAGGAAAATCCTGCTGCTGAGCTTTCAGAACTACAGAGCCTCTTCTGTGAAGTCAGCTCCTACCAGGTGCCTGCCAGGCTGACCCTCAGCTGTGCCCTCCCAGCCACCACACCCTGGATTTTGCTGCTGTTTAGCTCTATAAATGTTACTAAATATTATAAATGTCCATACTTCCACAGCGGGACGTAATGCCGCTTGCAAACCACACTTTTTTGTTGTTGGTTGTCTTTTGGACAATTAGGGTGGCGATAAAAACTATTTTTTGGAGATGCTTTAGTTTCTAGGTGGAGGACTCTGGGTGGTTCCTTAAAATTAATGGAGGTCCAACTTTGCCACCTCACTGTGTCAGGTGAGTCTCTGAGAACAGCCTCACTGTCTCCACGGGAACTGTGTTGATGAAAGAAGTTGCCAGGAGGAATTCTGTCAAGAGTTTTTGATGTGCACATGAGCTGCTGCTGGCCACTTCAGGGGTGACAGGCTCCCTTTGCAGAGGGAGAGGTTCCTGAAAAGTCGAGGACAGCCGCTTCCCTTTTCCATGAACATTAAAAACACACCTGTGTGAAACACTGTGCAACTCCAAGCCGACCAGTGTTTTCAGAGAGAAGCTGGATTGGAAAGTAGTTTATACATTTTTTTCTGTTGAAACCTCTATATTTTTTTGTCAAAAAAGAAGAAAAGTAGCAGAGTCTGTAAACACGTCCAAATAAAGACAGTTCTGGTTTGGGGGTTGTTCTTTTTCGAGGAATGAGCAGAAGGCTCAGTGTCTCAGAGCAGCTGGTTGTCTTTGTTTAACTCCGTGGTGATTCAAGTCATATTCACGTTGTCTCTGTCTGTGGGCCACCAACGTGCCCCAGAGCCTCGTCTCTCACCCCTCCTGCAGAAGCTGCTGGTACCAGCCAACAACTCCTCTGCTGACAGCCCTGAGTGATGCGAGGGGTTGAACCTGGGCCAGGGATCCCGTCAGGAGCAGCAAGGGAACGAGGCTTATCCAAGGGGCCTGTGCCACCTTAGCAGGTGTGGGATCCATCACGGGATGGGGCAGAGGCAGCGCTGGGGGGCAGCTGAGCTGAGGGGGGCTCCTGGGCCCCTGCTGTGGTTGGAAGGAGGCTGGGCAGGGCCAGAAGCATTCCTGGGCTCTGCCAGCCCTGAGCCTATGAGAGAGACGGGTACCGGGCCTACCATAATTCTGAGCTGGCGTCGGAGGCGGCGTGGCAGGACCTACATTCCCACCCTCAGGGAGCTGGGAGCGCTCACGGCGCGGGCTCCTAGGCTTGCTGCCCTTCACCCTAACCAGCATTCCCGCTGCTCTTTTTTTTCCGCCTTTCCCGTCTTTTCCTGCTGGCCATCTGCTGCTCTTCAGTTCCCGTGGCCAGCTGAGGTTTATGGAGGCTGCGGGCAGCGCGTGAGGGGCAGAGGACCTGAGCTCCCGGGGAGTGTGGAGGGGGCGGCGCTCCGGTGCTGCACAGGCTTTGGGGAAAAGTTCAGATTTAGTTCTGTGCTTCAGGCCATTAGGAAAGGAACAGGCAATTATGCGCTCATGTCTAAATATATTTCGGAGTGTAGCATATGTTTTGTGCAAGTCAGTCTTGTATACTGATTTATTATTTTTATAACACTTATTCATTTAGGATTTTAAATAGCTTCGTTTTGTAGACCACGTTACTTTGCGAAGAAGAGAATAAATTCAAGAAGAAAGTCAAGTAGAAACTGCAAATCTGGAATATTCTGCATCAGCTTATTTACTAGAAGAGGGAATTGGGAGAGAGGGTAAGCTTTTTTCCTGGTTTGTAGGAAACAAAGATATTAAATAGTAATTTTATGTGAAGTGCACATATCAGCTGGGGCAAGTAATACTTTGATATCTTTATTTCATCAGTCATATAAGTTCATTCTTTCATTTCCTTTGTGAAGCAGGGAACATACATTATATACCATAGCACATGCCACTGAGACAGAAAAAACTGATCTACTTTTAATTTTATTTTGCTCAGTTGGAACTTTGGCTCCTTGCCTCTCTTGGGGAGAAAAAAAAACCCACCAACAACAACAGCAAGTTTTATCCAAATCTTGGTGAGCTTTTGCTGAAATCACAGCTGGATGATATGTATTGTGTGGGGTAGGAGTAAAAACTGCTTTTATTTAGATGTAACCTGCCCGGGAGAGAAAGAAAATTGTCCTTCTGGTCAGTCCTTACATAGCAGGGCATCTTATTATGTAAAGACACCATTGATAAAATTACTGATTGCCTGTTTTTATTAAAATCCTAGAAAGTCAGAACCGTGCTGAATTAAGAGGTGGTAAGGCTTAGAAAGAAGCACCAAGAATGTTTGCAGCCCTTGCACTCCCTAAAAGCGGGAGTAAGGGAGTGATGGGTGCAGAAGAATACAGCAAAGCTTTCTTGAGGCATAAAAGTTTCACATCTCTGAGATCACAAGGAGTGTTTGAAAACACTGAATTGTGAAAGCATAAATTTAAAATTGCTTCTTTAGCTGAGATGAAAACAAAGGGCTTTTTAAACAGTGTTAACAAACTGAGGAAGCCATACTGGAATTGACTACACTCGTTTTTTTCAAGCCTTGCTTTCTGCATGGAAGGAGTAGAGGAATCGCAGAATCACAGAATGGGTCAGGTTGGAAGGGACCACAGCTGGCCCAACCTCCCGGCTCCAGCAGGGCCATCCCGGAGCACACGGCACAGGATTGTATCCGGCTGTTCTGGAATATCTCCAGTGAGGGAGACTCCACGCCCTCTCTGGGCAATCTGTTCAGTGCTCGGTCGCTGCACAGGAGAGAAGTTCTTCCTCGTGTTCCTGTAGAACTTCCAGAGCATCCGTTTCTGCCCGTTGCCTCTTGTCCTCCTGCTGGGCACCACCGAGCAGAGCCTGGTCCGACCTCTTGGCACCCTCCCTGCAGATATTGGTAGGCATTGATGAGGTCTTCTCCCAGTCAGCTCCTCATGAGGCTGAGCAGGCCCTTTGCAGGCTCAGCTGGTGGAGATGAGCATCCTCCCTATAACACCACAGTGTCCTTCTGTAACCAAACCTTAAGACGGATGATGATTTGCCCAGAAACATGAGGGAAAGCTTCATAGCCTGATTTTTCCATTTCCATAGCATGAGCTTTGCTTTTATTCAAAGACTTAAATAAGTTCTCACCTGTTTAGTGGTTAACAAGACAAGCAAGTGAGCAAAGCAGCCAGCCAGTTCCCTTCCTATGTCTGGGCCAAGCCAGTGACAAAGCTGGTTTGGTAATCCCGTGGGTTAGGGGTCCTTGCCACTGTCACAACCTCAAGAGGAGCTGGGCAAGCTTCACCCCTGAGCCTGCCAGCTGCACCAACAAGCCCATGCTCTCTCTCACTGCCTGAGATGTTTCCCTGGGGTTGGAAATTGCTAAAACTGTCTGTAGTGACTACTGGTCCATCGAGAACTCTTTTTTTTTCCCACCCTAAAGCTCAGACCTGAGCAGCCAGCTTCTTAGGAGAAGCTGGAGAATGCGTATGCTCCATGATTTAATTTAATTACACGAAAGATGATTAAGGATGTTATCTTCATTTCCAGGGGAAATGAAACATTCAGCCGGCATCGTGTCAGAAGCCTGGCTGAAGGCTGGCACGTCTCAGTGCTGGCTGCTTTCTGCTGCCTTCAGCAGAGTCTGGGGCTTTCTTCAAAGCACAGGCACTGGCTGACCCAGAGCGCGATTTCTTGGTGGAACTTTTTTAAAGGCATGAATTGGAATAGAGCAAAGAACGACTGTCGGGGCTCTGAACAAGAAGGGCTTTGTGTTCCAGTTAGCACATATCTGTCCGATTCCAAAAAAACCCATGAATGCCTCCACCCCGTGTGATAGCAGCTGTAACGAGGCCTCTGGGACGGCGGTGATGGGAAGATGTAGATAAAGGAAAAACAGAGGGGTAAAAAGAAAAGTTGTGAGAAGTAAGAGAGATCATTGCCACCGCTGTTACTGCTTCACTGAAGTGTAATCTTTTGTGATCTCTTTGGAACAGGAGGTAAATAATAAAACACAAGGGGGGGGCGAAATTTAAAATAAATGTGATGTGTGAATGCATGTTAAAACAGATGTCAGATTAAAAATAACTGAAATAGAAATTCTACTGTAGGGGAAAAACTGCTTTTTCCTTCAACATTTTATATTCCACCTTCATTAGGCGAAAAGTGAAAGAGCTGTAAAGGAAAAGGGGAACTTTTGTTGTTTCCCTCTGAATGTTAAGAAAAGCCTAATGCGGGCACAGAGGGGGTGCTCTGTGGCTCATGGTGCTGGAGCAATTCTTGGGCTGAAGCCCAGAAGCTGCAAGGATGTTAAAGAGATGCTGTGTGTGCCGAGCCCTGGGACTTGGAGCTTTAAACCTGCAGTGCTGCACATCCAGGTGGTTTCATCCTCTCCATCCTCCCTCCCTTAGTCCCTTCAGGGTTGACGAGTCCTCTAATGTTGTAAAGAAATAAACCCTGCAATCTGGTAGGATCACATCATCCAGTAATTCCCCTCTGACTACAGATCCGGGCACCAGGGACTGACTTCCAGGTTCTTCAGCACTTTTAAATGGGTTATTTCAGTGTTTGATGACAGCAGAGTGGGGAACATCTACACAAACGTGTTTTTCCCCACATGGCAGCCAGGCTGCACCCATCCTTGGAGATAGCAAGTACTCACAAAGTGCCTGTGCTGATGCCTGAAGTGGCCGCCTGAAAAACAAGAGACAAGACAGGAATAAGGGAATAAAGGTAGGTGTTTATTTGAAGGGCCTTCAAAGGTGCACCCTGGGCAGGCCAGAGGCTACTCCCAAGATGGACCCTGGGTCACAGGTTCTTCACACTTTTATAAGTTTGGTTCATTTGCATATCAGGGTTAATTCTCCAATTAAAACTTCAGCTAATGATGTAACTACTCCAAGTTTACCCCCCCTTCTAAGATGTTCATTTACACATTTTGGGCTTAGGACAATCTGGGTGTCCTTGGAGGGCAAGCTTGGAGAGGAAAAGATGTTTGGAATTAAAAAACTCGGAAGATAAATTGGCAATTAAACTTTTTGGACTAATAATTTTAATAAAACAAGTCATAAAACAGCAATTGAAAACTGAACTAAAGGTTGATAACCCGAACCCTTTGCCCACCCCCCTTTCTCCTAACTCCCCATGTCCTTCATGGGGTAGCTCGAGGGCTGCAGACAGCCTCGAAGCTCAGGGTTGCCACCTGCTCCCTGGCACCCCTCGAGCTTCCCCTAGCCCCCGCCGGAGCGGATTGCGTGCCCCGTCTCCGGCGACCCCCAGAAATCGTTCCCCAAAACCCTCTACCCCAGTTTCTTCCAAAAAAGTTCATTTTTCCCCTGCCACCCCCCGACAGAGAGGCTTTGTTATGTCTAGCTGGCTTGAGAGCAGAAGTTAGCAGGCTACAAGACGCTTCAGAGTTGCACACTAGGCAATACAGGATTTGAAATATATGAAAGTTAAAACCTAAGGCATCAGTGCCAGTCTGTAAAACAGTGTCATCCTGGGTCTCTTCTGCTTAATGTGCTTCAGAGTGGCCCCTAAAAACTCATGATCTGAGAAGTGACCTGCCCTGCACCTGTTTAAAGCTCAAGGAGCTTTAAATAAATACCTGAAGACGTACTGAGGCTGGACAGGGAGCCACTACATTTCTTGGAGAGCTGGCATGGGTTGCTTGGCTTGTTCAGGTCAGCTAATGAAGTGGGAATAATCTTTACATGGTTTTCTTCTTTATTTCTGAGTGTGGAATGCAGGTTTAAGTGAAAAAGGCACAGCTCTGTGACTAATGCCTCAGCTTACAGGAAGAGTCAGAAATGACAGATATCTTTGGCTGCTGTTATAGTGTGGATGTCCAACATATTCAAACAACTTCTTGGGATCCAGAGCGAGTATATTCCTACAGTGACTGAGAAAAATGTCTTTCCTTTTCTCTACCATTACCCTGAGCAAATTCCCACAACTCCTAGTTCTTTAAGACACTTGAGATGAGGAGGTGAGGAGGAGGCAGCTGAGACAGAAGAAAAAGGTATCCCCAGCAGACTGAAGGCAAAGCTGTTTCATAATTTCTGAAACGTTTCTTAAGCTTGTCCTGACAGTGCCAGGTAAGATCCCAATGCAAGATCCCTAAGAAGAGCTGCTGATGAGCAGGAGCATCTTGGCATTATGCTGGCTTAGGATTTGCCAGAGAGGAAGGAGCAGATGTGGCCCAAAGCAACTCCACACAGCCAGTCAGGGTGAAAGGGGTGTGTTAGCAACATTGGAGGGTACAGAGCTGCTTAAATGTGTTGTGTTAGACTGCAGGCAAATTAGACATAGCATTTTCAGAGAGGATGGGCAGGTGTTCATGGCCACTCACTGCCCACGTCCCTTGGAGACACAGCAGGGACATCCCCAGTAGCAGTGACCTCCCCATCCAAGTTGTGCAGGCAGAGGTTTCCAGGAGGTCTCACCTGTACTCTTCCCTCTGATCTAATTTCATTCACTCCCCACCCCTGCTTCTCTAAAAAAAACCCTCTCTTGACCTGCTCTGAATAAACAAATAAATACATAAATAAAAGTCACTTCAACTGCAGGGAAGTATCTATGCACTCCTCAGTGTGTATGTGTTCCCTGAGCTGCCTCCTCCAGTGGAAATTTCTTTGTTTAGTGTTAATTCCATTTCATTTTGCTGATCGTGGCTGCCATTGTCTCCATTAGAGGGCCTCAGAGCAGTGTGTTACAGTGTTTTAGGATCGGATTTAAACCTCTATGTGTACTTTGGGCCTAATTTCCTGCTGTATAGCTCTCCTGAACTCAATGGGGTGTAAAACTGGCGCAACACACGGAGAGAGCAAAAAAAAAGTGCTGCGCCTAAGAATACGTCAGTGCTTTGGGTTTTGCTGACGAGATTAAGAAACGCTGAGATGCTAAGAGAGAATTTTAAATACACGTGTGACAGGTGAGGCAGATGAGCACGTTAACTGCTGCTCGTGTGTTTGAACACAGCGTAATTGGTCAATAGGGTATGTTTCCAGAGAACAGTAGTGAAGTGCATGAGCAAAGCACAAATAGAGCTTTAAATCCTTCCTTAGAAATTACACTTATTCCGGGCAGAAGCTGGAGTCTCAAACACTTCTAAGAGTCATAAACGTTTTATTCTCCATTATGCTCCAGTTGTGGCACTGGCGAGCTAATTGCTTGGACTGAAATTTTCTAGGTAGGCGTCTTCCTTGACTGAACTTTCTTATAAAACAGTGTCGGAAGATAAAGCTGAATAAAAACAAGGAGTGGGCTGGGAGTTTCCAGCCCACGCCTAGAAACTGGGGCAGTTGAGATCTATGAAATTCCAGTATTTCAGAGCATGAACCTGTGGCGAGGGGGAGATTGGTCCCGATCCTCGGGACCTGCCTTTGTGGTGTTAGTGTGGCACATGGTGCCAGCCGGAGTGGAATTCCATCAGCAGGCAAGAGCTAGACTGGAGGGGGAGAAAGGCACAGGTTAGAGGAATAAAGGAAACAGGGAGTGCCAGAGGGAGCAAGGAAAGTGGAAGGAAAGGCATGGGGGGAAAATGACTCAGAAGCCCAGATGCAGAGCAAGAGTCAGGTGATCCAGGCAAGAAGAGTGGAAGTGAACCTGCCAGAAACATGGTTCCTGATCTGGAGGGGAGGAATACTAGGACCAAAAGAAAAGGGTTCACAGATGCAATCTCCCGTCAGTTTAATTTTGGGGATGTCTGGGAGACAGACAGATGGATCAGGAAACAGCATTGTCACTGAAAGTGGCATTTACAAAGGTTGAGTTGGGCAACTTAGTCTTTTATAACTTTGAAATGCTTTGCCCTCCAGACTTCAGTGTTTATTCCTTGTTTCCTGTCGTGTGCTGCAAATTTAATTCATCTGAGCAATTAACTCATTGAGGCAGGGATTGATTTTTTGGTCCTGTTTTCACACAGCCCTTGCTGGGATGTGTTGTGGTTTTTGGCTGGTGCCTTTGCACGTCACAGATGCAGAAGTGTGGATGGAGGTAAATGTGAATTCCAGCAGTGGAGGAGAATGGTTTGATACAAAATGCTGGGTTTATATCAGGGGCACCAGGCAAAAACAACAAGGGGGAGTTTAGGATGGGTGCCAACAAGTCTTTCTGTAAGTCATTATCTGAGGTTGTCTGGCAGCCCACCGGGGAGGCAGCAGGAGCCCCTCAGCTGGAGCCCAACCCAAAGCACAGTCCTGCACAGGGAGGCAGATGGGTCTTGTGGGTCCACTCCATCTTTATCTTCTCAGATCCTGCACAGCCTTCCCCAAAAGCCGGCACAAAGGAGTGTCAAAAGACAGAATACATATTCATGGCCATTTCTGGAGCTGCAAACTATGAAAAGAAATCAAGTTGTTCTCGTCCATGGACTGAAATTGAGAGTACACTCTAATCCAAAAGGATCCCAGCTCACAGAGTGGTGTATGAAAATCTTATAAAGCACTGCAACACTCCATAAATAATTTTCAAACAAGAAGCTTTTTGTTTCAGTGATGGCAATACTAAAAAGGGAGAATGGCAAATAGCCGTCAAGAAGAGGCAGAAACACTGAAGCACTCTGTGCTGATGTTAACTTTAATCACTGCAAGAGTTACACCCAGAGTTATCAGCCATTTATTAGAAGCTGCAGATGATCATTGCAGAGGTTTAGATTAACACGGACTGGAGCCTGGTGCTGTGCCAGTGGGGTGCCACGTGACGGGCAGCCCATGGAATAAACATTCTGGCACATCAGAGCACTATAAATCCTCCAAATGAAAGAAATTAAAAAGCCAGGAGCAATTTTGAAAATGATTTATGATTGGAGGTGCACTTAGGAATGCTTTTATTGTCACGGGAACATCTCCTTTCACATCCTTAAGGTGACAGACCCACTCTGCTTCCCTCTGGATTTCTTGGGCTGCCCTGCGGATGCGAGCACCACGGAAGCGTGCTGGGGGTTGGGGGCATATGGACACTTTAGCAGCATCCCCTGTGTTGTGAGGGCTGGCTTTGCACAGCCCAAGGGTGAGAGCACTGCAAATCCGTTCTGACATTTTAAGTATGAGAAAAGGCACCAGTTGTGGGGTGGTGTTTTTTTTCTTTTTTTCCTTTTATATCTATACTATAACCACGTTCCTAAGTGCACGTATAAACATTTTATAACATGGATTTGGAATAACACTTGAAAAATAAACTTAAGAATAGTTCCTAAGCAGAAGGTATTCTTATCAAAATAGCAGTCTGTTGCAAGTCAGCCCTTTGCTCCATACGTAAAAGATGCAGCACTATCTGTTAGTGTTCTGCTGGTGTAAATATTGCTGAATGTTTCGCTAAAATACAATTCTAGTGCTGATACGGGTATGTTTTCTTAAACAAAAAGTGCTTTCACTACAAACTGAAAGGCGAAACACTGTGGTTTGCAGGCGGAGCGCTCTCTTGCTTATCCAAGGAAGAGCAGTGGCGATGGGAGTGAAAGCTGGGATATCTGGTATATCCAAGATCTGGGCATGTCAGGTAATCCTGCCCCAAGCCAGGGATACCCTGGGCCAAGGACACAAACCCCCCTGCAGCTTTGCTGCCTTCCTGGCTTCTGCTCTGGGCATGGCTTCCCTGCTTGGCCTCGTGCCTCTTGTTCTTCTGGGGTGTCCCAGCAGGGTGCCATGCACAGGTGCCCAGTATTGGAATACATTTGGATTAGCAATACTGTCCCCAGATGGATCAAAACTTTAAAAAAGTCAGCGTGGGTGTTGGTTTCAGGTAAAGGCTTGCACATCTCCCAGTGTTGCCTGTCTTCTTTAGTGATTGTGGATACCTGTATCGATCTACAAACATTTCCTCCACATGCTCTCACAGCTGGCTCCTCAGAAAGGGTTAATTTTGCATCTATCTCCTGATCTTTTTGATGTTCCCGTCCTGGGGCAGTGCAGCAAAACAACTTTTATAACTTGGTTGGAGGTCGGCTCTTCAAAGCCCAGCAGCTCAGGAGCTGCCTTATAAAGCTCTGCGTGTGTTTGCTGAACGTGACTTTTCCTGTGCTGGGCATTCAGCTCCTGCAAGGTTCTCTCACCCTTTTTTGGGGGGAGCCCCTCACATCCCCAGCCCAGCAAGGCAAGGAGTGCCCCCTCCCTGTGGACACCCTGAGTGGACTGACAGCACAGGGAACCTGCACTGCCTGTGCAGCCTTTTAGGGTCCCTCTTCACCCTCATGTAGGGCAAACGTGGTGGGAGCCTTTTGGGGATTGCGTGTGGAAGGCTCGCTCTGAATTTTCAAGCGTTTATTTACGTTTTGAAAGCACCTCGTGTTGTGGTTTATCTGTTGCGCTGCTGATATTGACCCTGGATTTATAGTTCACTGATTGCCAGTTAATTACATGCCATTAATAAATCAATAACTTGCTTTGATCCTGATTTGCTCTAAAACATACGAATTGAGCAGCTTTTGCCTGCAACAACACAGATCTTTCTCTGTCCATTTCTGAGAAATAAACCAATGAAATTGCAAAGCAGCTCCCCTCTGCCACCCACCAAATTCAGGCATCTCTTTGCACCTATCAGGCCTCATCCAGCACAACGAACAAAAGGGGCTGAAAGGGAAAAAAAGGAGCTGGACACTAAGGGAGAAGCTCCCCATGGAAATGAAGGGTACAGCTGAGTGTTTCCCAGGGCAGCAACAACTCTGGGTGGGGGCAAAGACCAGCAAGTTCGTGGAACACAGAGAGTCCTGTGGGTTGTACAGATTGTGCCAAGGGAAACTGGGGGGAGTGCAGTCACCTCAAACCGAGTGAGCACAAAGAGGGCTTTAAGCCATTCAGGATTACTCTCTGCAAAGCCTGAGCTGAGGCACTGCACCCTCGTGGCTTCCCTGGCTCTGTACAGACCAAGTGTTTGCTCTGTGCATCCAGTCCAGTCTTGACCTCTCTTCCCACTTTACTGACAAGGCTGCTGAGCACTGGCTGCTATCACGTTAACAGATCCCTATTTAAGGAAAAATAACCTGGGAGAAATTCTCTGTCTGCATAGTAGGTTAACGTTCCTCCTTTTTCGGTAATTTGGATTTGATTTAAAAATGCTAAGCTGTAATTTTAACAAGGCAGATGCTGCCAGAAATGCAAGGTGCAACAAAGAGGGGTTTAATCCTTGTGTTGCATTTAAAGCAGCAATATGAGTAGATGCAGTGAAGGATATTTAAGCATGGATCAGCTCCACAAGAAGTTCTCCATCCTAAGTGAAAGGGCATGTCTGAGCCCTGGCCTGGGAGCCAGAGGGGCTGTGATCCCACCCTACACACCCCCAGCTTGTGTTTCAGCGCTGGGCTCTGCGCTGCTGGTGTGGGAGGTGCCTGTGGGTTTGTCAGAGGGTCTGCCTGCCCCCTGCCCCGTGGAATCTGCTCCAAACCTCGCCCTGGAGGGACGGGCAGATCCCCGTTCTCGGCGACAGACCTGTGGGGACGTGTGCCTTGTCTTGCAGGGCCCTTCCCTCCCTGCCTCTCTCCCCAGCCCATCAACACTCCAGCAGGAGCAGGGGATGCCATCAGGCGCGGTTATTAATGCACAATGCAAGTGCCATGTGTGATTGTCTGCGAGCGCTCCAGCGCTTTCTGTAACGCAGATTTAGAGATTCCATTGTAAAGTCGTTTTAAACTCTGAACTAATGGGTAGTTTGGCAACAGCTTCTACGTATGAAATCATTATTAATTCCTTTAGTACCATAATAACATTGATTTAGATGAACTCTTATAACATAGAAATTGTATAGTATTTAGCTGTAATTAACGTCCCCTAATTAGGAAGTGTTGCCAAGTAGTTTTCTCTGCTGGCTCTGTTGTACTTAAGTGCAGCTGGATGAAAATTAACCACAAAGGGAACAGCTTGTGTTTTATGTGAAGTTTGCCTTTGATTGATTAAAAAACTATTCCTTAGTACTTTATTTTATTATCAAAGAGGGTGCACTGGATTATCAGTGTTACAAAGAGCCACGAAGTCCACATGCTGTAAACTACACACACATTTGGGTGGCATTTAAGCCCAGTGACTTATCTGCACATTCAGAAAATCCACAGATTTATTTTGTCTCAATACCACAAGTTACCACGATAAAAGCAAATTGATTTTAATGTGTCTGTCATTAATGAAGTCTGTAGAAATTCAAGCAGAATTAGCACAATTTAATGTCCACTCAGAGGAAAGAGCCATGCACTGCGAGCTGAGAGGCATTTGTTGATGTGAAAAATGCTGACATTTTTGGAAATTCAAATTATAAATGAAATACTGCTGTCAGTTTACTGTGCAACTTTGTAGCATATGGTGCTTCTGCTGGTGGGTGTTATTTCAAAGTTTGCAAATCACACTATGAGAGTGTCCCTCTGGTGAGCTTTTGCAACGCTTAGCAACTGTGAATCAAAAGTGACAGTACAGAGGAAGAGGGACTAAAAAAAAAAAATTTTTCTCTCTCTGAGTCGGTAGAACAAAGTACACAATAAGTTAATACATTTTTACGGGGGAAAAAAAGGAGGCCAACATGCCAAAGCTAAAGGAGACCAGTGCCTCCATTCCTGCAGAATAATGCACAAAGTCTTCTAAATTGTTAAAATAAAAATATGGTTTGTGTCTCCCAGTCTCTCTGACTTTGCTGTGACAAGAGAATTAAAGCAACTGGCAGGTTCAACATATAATGGTTCACTTTTAGAATTAGGAGAGTTGCTGCAAGACTTAATGCAATCCCCTCAGATGGTCCAGATGTTTCTTTTAATCCATCTCTGAAAAAAGTTCCTACGACCTCAGAATAGCATTTGCCATTTGAAAACCGTTGTCTACCTGAAGCTGGCAACACAGAGGAAAAAAGCCAGAAAAAGGATTAGGTTCTGTAGTAGCCCAGCAGTGTGGATTCCAACTCGGCTGATAAAAGGCATTCACAGATAAGGTAAATTTAAATAACTGAAATATGAGGACATCCTTCAGCACGGTTTGCAAGAATCTGCTGCCTGGTGGCCCCTTTAATGTGCATTTCCACTGTCAAGGAGCGAACATAAAGCTTGGATTCACTGTGGTTTGACCTGACCGCAGTTGCTCCTTGTTGTTCTGCTCCAGGTAGTGACTTTTGGCACCAAGGTGGAACTGTGCCTGTGTGGCACAGACCTCGTCAATTTGCCCATCAAGCTGGCTGAGAATAGAAACTGATGGGGCTGTCAGTAGCAGTTCAAGCCTAAGCAATTCTAAACTAAGCAATTTGGAAATTTAAATAGTTATAATGACCAAGATTCTCTACGTTGGCCCTTAATTACTGCAATGTCAATTCAGCTGAAAATTGCCTCTCCCAGGTAGAAGAAGACTGTATAAGCAGTCTTAGAAAAGACTTTTTCTCTTAGAAAAGTCTTTGCTTATACACCCACCCATAGCACTCATTAAGTCAAGCTTCTTCCTTTTGTCTGAAGAGCTGTCAATTTTATGTGACATCACCAATCATCTGCCATCTGAAACATCTCTAGGCTGTCTAGCTGAAGGCAGGTTTATTCTGCCTCAGCTGCAGTGCTCTGCATGGCAGCCCAGCCTGCTGTTATGAGCAACGTTGCACCAAAGGAGTGTGATGAGTTGCTCCACTAAACGACGAGTGACTCAAATGTGGTTGTTGGCATCTGGGGTCCATGAGATAGCAGCGTGTGTTTTACATGTGAAGGGACTCCTCTCTGTTCCTCACACCAAATTTCTTATCTTTCTTTTGCAGCAATCTGCAATTTCCAATTCATCACTATCATGTTACAGCTGTGTTCATCTATGCTGGTGGACATCAGTACTAGGTTTTTTTTTTGTGAGAAAAAACATGGAAAAGAAGCAAAACCATCTCCATCACCCAAATGTGTATATCAGTGGTCCACTGTTATTGTCACCCATGTTAGAAATTTTTTTATTTCCCAGAGAAAGGCCAGCAGCACCTTGCAGTTGTGGGTGCAGAACAGCAATGCTCGATTTTCCTCTTCCAGTCAACCTGGAGCAGGCTTTGCCTCGTGCCTTCGTGTGAGCAATATGGAATTCCAGGGAAACCAGGAAAAAGTACCAGCAGCTCCAGCACATAGTGCAGTTCTTGGGGTGTCCTGTGCAGGGCCAAGATTTGGACTCGACGATCTGATGGGTCCCTTCCAACTCAGCACATTCTGTTCTATTCTATGAAAAAAGAGGAAATGGACTCCATTTTTGATTTGAAAAAGGAAGAGGGTTTCTTACACACTGCTTCCTTGACCACTACTCCTCTCACCAGCCCTGCATGCTGAACGTGCCATTCTGCCGCACCTGTAACAGCTGCATAAGGGTTGCAATCAAATTCTTGTAGTCAGAACAGTTTCTTACTAGTTTTTCTGCAACTTGCTCACTTTTTCACCCTGCTCCTGATTCTTGGCTTGCACGTAATGAAATAGGAGGGGCCTTAGGCACTTTAAAAAAAAAAAAAAAACCAGCCCTCAATAAATCCCCTTAAGGGCCCATTTTAATTCTGCTTATGCTCTTGATGTGCGAGTTCTTACCCTGCTATTCCCCTAGAAGCAGTTTATTTCTGTCTGCCAGCGCTGCCAAAGTGACAAAATCCCCTTTCCCACCCACCATGTAATTGCTCTGTTGATGCCCTTCCCACACATGCCTGTAGAAAGAAAGCTCTCGCTTTATTTGCACTGCTGAAGTGAATAGCATCTCTTTCCTCCCTCCCTCCATGTGGCTTTCAAGCAGTCACACTAGCATTAGTTATTTCTATTATGGAGCAGCACCCCATCTGAGAAGGGAGCATATTCCAAGGGAAGGAAAGCAAAGGCCTGATCTGCCAGCTCCCATGTGCCCACAGTTCCTGGAGCTGAGGAATTTGGGGGTTGTAAGAAAGGCAGAAGCAAGCATTACAAATAGGGGACATTCAGAGAAAGAGAGTAAAGTAAGAAAATCAAAGGCTGCATTTTAAAATTGCTTTTTTCTTACTGCAAAAGCTGTGGGATAAAGTAGCTCCCTCTGTTCTCTGCTTGCACAGTGCCATGTTGTTAATTTAGATTATGACAGGAAAACTGTCCATTGGAATTGGGTTATTTTAACTTTTCCAGTGCCTCTCACTCTCACTCTTCTTCACGTAAACTTCCATCGTGTGCAGAAAATAAAAGTAGTTCTAGAATCAGTCTAAAGTTATGTTTTTCTTTTTGTTACTTTTGCGTTTATTTATCCATCTACTTTAAAGGTGCACCACAGATTAATTTCCCCACCTCATTCCACTGCCTGGTGCATGATTACAGAAGACCACACCACCACTACTTACTAAATCATCAGAAATAATTTCTTCAGCTTGCCTAAGGAAACTGACCCCAAACTCTTGTTAAAACTTCAAAATTTACTGAAGCATGGTTACGTGGAAATGAGAAATAGTGTTTCAGAACCACTCACCTCTAAGGCAAACAATGCTCAATAAATTTATTTCTTAATAAAATTTTAAAATATAATAACATGGCCTGAGATAGAACAAATTTTTGCTTGAGACATGCTAAGTTTTTCACTTAGTTTTGCTCCTCTGTGGTTTGACAATCTAAGATTGGTAAATAACCATAGTTATATTGTTAAATAATAGGAGAGCACGGCTGTAACATATTTTTGCAGTCAGCATCCTATTATATGCAGCTTTACAATTTTGCAGTGTGACAACTCTCTTTGGGGGAAAACGTCCTTAACAATGGCCTAAATCACACATTTGTTCTTCCCCTGAGCACTGGTGGTTGTCAAAACCTGTTGCACTCTAGCAGGGGAGCCTTTTAGACGTATTCCAGGGCTGGCTTCATGCAGACAAAACGCATTAAAGGCCACTCAAATGCCACGTCTGAAGAATCACAGAAACCTGCTCATGCCCAAGCCGTCCCAAGCAGCCCGCTGTGCCACACGCCGTGGTCAGCTCTGCTCCTCCTCTTCTGCCAGGCTCAGCAAACACCAGGGGCTGGCAGCAATCAGTCTGTCTTACTCCCCTAGAATGTGTTTAGGGTATCAAAGAGGGTGTTGTCAAAAATAATGCATATACCGAAGTTAGAGAAAAATGGGAAGAGTCTCACTTTAGTAGGAGCGTAATGGATTTAAACCTGTCCCTCTCTGGGTATCCAGACTTTTGTCTGTGCTGCTTTACCATCTCCCTCTGCTCTAGTTACTTCCTCTTAAGGCAGACTACTTTTATTTGAACTTCTGTTTATTTAGAATTAATGAGTTAAATTTTGAAGTGGCCAAAATGTATCTGTGGAGGAGCTGTATTGATTCCCATTCTCTCCCTGGGCTAACTCACAGAAACCTGTCCTGGGGGAGAACCTTATCATGCGACTCATAATGCTCTTCTGATGGTGCTGCCCTGCTAGACAGTGGCTGTGCACTTTTAGGCTTGGCTTCCCGTCCTTCACTCTGCTTTTTTATCCCCAACAGGACCTTCTGTCTCCAGTTCAGGTATTATCATATCTCCATAGCTGCGTCTGATTGCAACATTTTATAATCAGCTCTAAATTTTTCCATTTAAACCACAGCAGCATGGATTTGTTAATAGCAGCCTGGAAATAACAGCCTTCGTCATAAAGCCCTACATTAAAATTTTATCTTTATGGAAATATTTATATTTGGGTTTGGATAAACAGAAACCAGTTCTGCTGTGAGTACAAATCAGTGCTCCTGCTGTGCAAATTGAGGGGATGAAAAACGTGAGTGAAGATGAGACTCTGCAGTATGCTCCCCAATGATCTGCAGAGTGCCCCCAAACCCTCTTATTTATTCCTAGATAGTGATTCCAAAGCTGAAATAAAAACATGCTCCTCAGAGTGGTTTTTGATTGGTTCAAAGGTGATATTTCCATCAGCAGTGATTTACTGCTCTCAGCAGTCCCACTGATCCAGCCCTTCTGAGAAACTCGGAGAGGAAAATTGGGCTCACCCTCACTTGCCACCACCATCCATAGGGTTTTGCAGTGTTACAGCCCTTAATGAGGCACAGCACAGCCAGACATGTCTTTTTTCACTGCAGGGGGACTCGGATCTGCATGTCCTTCCCTCAGCACCAAGGGACAGCCCAGTAGTGACACGGTGCCCCTACAGGTGTGGGACTGCTCTCCTGTGTGCCATAACACTGCTCTGAGTGGAGGTGGGAGCTCCTCTGAAAAGCCAAGGAGCTTCTGTGTGAATTGAGCTGGGAAGAGAGGAGGGAGAGGGTGCATAAGCAAGAAATACATCATCCAGGCAAGAGTATTTGGTCCCAGTGCGCGCTCCTTGGAAGCGATCTATTTTACATTGCATGGCTTTTATACAGATAAAATACAGAAAGAGCTGGGGCTGGAACTCAGCATCTTCTAAGCAAAATGCCACAAGCACACGGCTGGCTGTGGTCTCCCTCCCTCTCTCCTTCTCACCCACTAAGTCTCTCCTGTGCCATGGTACAGCTTCCCAAAGGGAGGCTGGAAAATGCAGCCCCATCCTGGCAGTGCAGGCACACTCCTGGAGAGGAGAGGGGAGGAAACAGGTCCAGGGCTCCTCCTCTTTGGCCAAATGTCCTAACACCAAACCACTCACAGGACCAGAAAATCTCCAGTTTAAAAAAGAACTTAAACGAAAGCAAAGACTTCCACCATGTTTTGCCCAAATTGGTCAGCATTCCCAAAATTTTTAGACTCCACTAGGGGAAGGAGTATTGTTTGGAGATCTTGATCAGGCTTAGGCATAAAGATAGGCCAAAAGCTGTTCAGCCATTTCAAGGCTAGGAAGCTGCTCTCTGTGCATTAAAATCAATCATGCGGTTTTTGGGAAGCACAGAAGGGGAAAGCTGCCCGTAAAAGATGATGAGTCACAAGCTGGGGGTCCAAATGAATGGTGCTTAGTAGGCCTGCAGTTTAGGATATACTTGACATTTAATGGAAATAACACTTAGGCATCCCAGTTCTTTTTCTGTCTTCCCCTTTGGAGGCTGATACACGTCCCTGAGCAGTCCTGGAACCTCGCTGAACTGACAAGGTCACAAAGTTTCAGCACCGGCTCCACGCCGGCTTTGATTCCCTCCTGTTTGAAGCACCCCTACGTGGAATGAAAGACAGGCGCACATTTCTCAGGCAGAGGCATTTAACTTTTGGCTGTGTGACACAGGATGAGAGACGTACCCAACCTCCCAACTTCTCGCCTGAACTCACGCTTCCTTCACGGCTGACATTTCTCCTTCTGCCAAGTCAAATCAAACCCCTCTCGCACTCACAGCCATCCCTGAAAACTGCATTTACAACCAGTCCAAGGCTCCCGAGCCCGTGCCAGATCTTCGCACGTGTCAGAGTGTTTGGTGGGGAGGAGAAGGGCCTTATGAAACACACCTGCTTCGCTTTGCTGGGCAAGAGCCTATTCTCATTCACGAGCCAGGCATAACGCTTGGGAAGGCACAGGAATTATTCTAACGCTGACTACAAGAGCAAAACGCATTCCCCTCTACTCATGCAAAATGTAACCCCTTTCTTTTGCCTTTAGGATATTCTACCGTTGGCTCCAAACTTGCTCTGCTGTGATTTAAATCACAGATCTGTAGGGTAAAATTTGGCTCATGATTGCCCTGTGCTAATTTAGGAGGAAAAGAGGGGCCTCGCTCATGAAATATTTCAGGTATAATCAGGAAATTGTGGTTACAGATGCAATCCAGGAGCGTTTTGGGTTGGTAACCAAGGCAACACTTCTTGCTTCAAGACACACTTTTCTGTTGATAATCTATTGTAATGCCAGTAATTGCAGCTGACAAGGCTCTGTTTGTTGTGAGAGATAATTAGCACTTGAAATAAAGTAACAGATTTAAATAAATTGGGGGGAACTGAGTGGTGTGACCTGATCGCTTTAGAAACAAACAAGAGCTTTGGGGGCCTACACACTGTGTGATGTTAGTGGTGGCCTCCACAGCGACTGAACAATACCAACATTTATTAGGAGTTGTTTAATTGGGAATTACAGTTGCTTTCATGATGAAAACAATTTTTCTCTTTCTCATCCAGGTTGTATTCACATTATAAAACACGTTTTAAAAAAAAAACGCACACAAACACCTCTACCTGCCTTACCAAATGAAACTATTGATGTTTTCGTATGCTTGTTATTTTGCCTAGAATTTGATTTAAAGCCAGTGTTTTAAAACAAGTAAGTGGGGTTTTTGACAATTGCAGAGTTTAAAGACCCCATGGCCACTCTGCCCAAGGGTAGTGGAGGGAGCAGTGCTCATTCAGCATGTCCCAGGTATGTCCCTAGGGTCGGCTTTGGTTTGCTGCCAGTTTATTCAAGCCCTGTGTTCATGGCTGGGATTGTTAACATGGCCCCTGCTGTTGTCTGCCTGTGTGCTTGGTGGTGTATCCAGAGCTGGACGGGCAAACTAGGGCTGCTGCCTGATGTCAGGTGGGATCCCGTGTCCCGCAGAGGATGTGTTATTTGGGGAGCAGAAGCCACAGCAATTCCCTTAGGCTGCACTAGGACAGCCAGCCTAGATATGGTATTTTTCTTTCTGTAATTGTGAGACACAACTGCTTGGCTCAGTGGATAGCAAGAAGAGGAATACAGTGCTAATAAACTTTCCTGCCATGGGGAATGGAAGTGTTTTACATAAACTTGTAGCTGTTGAAATGATGATGCTTCTGTGATGGAGTGACACCACGTGTGGCTGCATGCAGCCAAAACTAACCTGGTTATGTGATCCCCTTTTCCACAGTGCTTGAGCATCATTTCCACAGATAAAGAGAAAATGAGATTTCCTAACAATATGAAATCAGTTTGTTTACAAGACAGGAATGAAGGCTCAGGCTACACAGCCTTATCCAGGCTCCCAGGCAGACACAAGGCAGGTTTACTGTGAGGGTGCTGAGGCACTGGCACAGGTTGCCCAGAGGGGCTGTGGATATCCTATCCCTGGAAGTGTCCAAGGCCAGGTGGGTTGGGGCTTTTGAGCAGCCTGATCTAGTGAAAGGTGTCCATGTCCATGGCAGGCGGGTTGGAACTGGATAAACTTTAAGGTCCCTCCCAAACCAAACCGTTCTATGATTCTATGATCAGTGAACTGGGCCCATGTCCCACAAGGTCAACAGGAGCAGCTGAACCCGGAGGCCACGCTTTTCTTCTGAAAGCCAGGTGAGTTTTGGGCTGGAATGATTCAGCTCCTTCGCAGAATCTCAGCAAATCTGCGAAACCTTCTGGCCAGGACATGATATCGTATCTGGTGTCAAAACAGAGACTGTCATACAAATGCATTCATCTCAGGGCTGGCCAGGAGGCAAAATTGGTCCCCTCTCGAGACTTAGTCATGTAAGATATTAAGTGCCTAACTCTGGCTAGTAATATAATTTCTTTCTCTAATACTTCATGAAAAAGACAACACTTCTGTTATCCTCAAGACAACAGCTGCATTATTCCTGCAGCAAACATTAATCAACAATTCTCATCAGAATCACACGTCTATGGTACATTATATTCACAGCCCACGTCAGCCAGGATAGTGATATCCTCAGGAGTCCAAAACTGCATTATTACTTCCTTTCTACAAGTGAGGTCCGTGGTTAACGATACCTGAATTTAGTTTCCTGCTGTTTGCTAACCTCTGCTGCAGTTACAAACATGGCTAGCAGAGGGGACCACACTGAAGCCCAAGGCACTTCATGCTTCCAAGGTGGTCAGGCTCTCCCACAGCAGCTCCCCCACTCCCTGTTTTCCTTACAAGTTCTCCAGAAGCAATCAGAGAAAGGTGCTGTGGTAAAACTACAAGCTCAGCCCATGGATTGCAGTCGTCGTCTTTCTTTAGTAATCAGGGATTTAGTTCCACCAGGCAATGATTTTGCCTTCTAAATGCTCTGAAACACGCAAAAATGTTGCATTTATAAGTTATTTAAAAACCCACAAGAAAAAATGATCTGCAGGAGTTCCCCAGGAATTCAAAATTGCTTACAATTTGTAGTGTGTGCAGGACCTTACCACAAATCCCATCCCAGCCCCGGTTCTAAGCAGCTCATAAAAACGGCCTGTTTATTTTCTAAAACGATCTGCATAAAAAGATTAAGATTATTTATTGTAAAAATTAGCATCTTGCTGAAGCAGTAATGACTATATTGTGGAGGAATGCTCTTCCCCTGGATGCCTCCCTCGGCAGTGCTGTGCAAGGAGACCTGCATTTATACGCTCTCCCGGAATGAAGTTAATGCTCACAAGACTCCGCTCTTGTACGCCCACAGCTAAATCATGGGATCTAGCAGATGGTGTGTGTGTGCTTCCTAATGCAGGGCCTTGTATGTGTGTAGTTGTCATAATTAAACAATAACTCCCAACACCAGCTCATGTAACGGGAGAGCCACAGCCATATTTCCCCTCGGAGGGAAGCCGTCAAACCCAGCCTGTGGGTAGATGGAGGAGGCTGGAAGGAAATAATACACACAGCACCCCGTTCCCTCCGCTCGGGGAGGAAACAAGTTCTGCTGCATGTGGCCAGCCCTTTTTTAAAAGGTAAATAAAAGCCTCTCTGCCCCAAAACTGGCGGATAATACGGTCCCAACACATGTCTGAGGTTAAGTAATCTATTATTGTGGGAGAGGAGTCTGACCTTATATATTTGGGATTTTCCCTGCTTTTCGTGGTCATCCTCTTGATGGAGGAATTATGGACATCTGCCTGTGAGACAAGGCAATTTACAGCTATCTTCTTCTTAAGATAAATGCAACAGCTGCTTGTTATACTCCTTTATGGATGGAAGACGGAATGATAGGTCTCTGCAGATATTCATTCTTTCCTTGGCTTAGGGAGAGAATTAAGTTGTTGATTACGCCCAGCAAGAAACATCACTGTTCAAACTGAGGACAAATGTGACTTATTTTAAGGGTACGAGTTTAACAATTCCACTATTATCCTTCACTTTGCTCTAAAAAAATCCTTTTGCTAAGGATACTATAAATGACTCGAACAGATGAAAGGCATTTAGCCTTTATTTCAGACTAAGAATTAGAATGTGAAATCCAGAAAAGCATCTTTCAAATTTGACTGCGCAAGTTAAACAGGAGGAAGTTGGAGCTATTTACCTCTTTTGTGGGAAAAAATACAAGGATTCTTTGGCTCCTGTTCCCTGTGGCCAGGCAGTGCTCTGTCCCCAGGTCAGCCTCCTCCTCCTCCTGCCCCAGCAAGTCACACTTCCCATTAAACAGGCTATTTCTTGGGAATGGAGGAGCCATGTACAACACCTCCCTGCATCTTCCTCTTCTGTAAGATGGGACAGTAATAGTTGATCATCTTTTCATTCTCTTCTCTTTCAGCTTCGAACAACTGAGAGTTAAAAACGGGTCAGTTTAAGCTTTTCAAAGGGCCTCCACCTCTTAACCAACAAATCACTCCTCCTCTAGCTTCAGGATGCTAATATCCCTTTTTTGGCTTGAAAAATAGAGGACACAATTGTCTAGAACACATGGATGACTCACTCAGTATTTTATTTCATACTATGGTCATTTTGCTTAACATGTGTGAGAGAAAAAGAAAAATTCCACCTTTAAATTTCACATCATATCCTCGAATTAAAAGGCAAGGTGAGCTATTGCCACAGGAAGCTCATAAAGGCAACAAACTCACTTTTAATTTTTTTTCCCCAAAGTTTACATTATCATAAATATTCATGCCATACTCCCTTCACAGTGTAACTGCTAGAGAGAACACACTGTAATCTGTTTAAGAAGAACATGAATCAGACTGATAAAAATAATTGGTTGGATTTTTCTTTTAATTTTTTTTAATGTTTTAAATAAAGCTGTCAGAGGTTCCTGTGGTAATGAAGAGCTTTGTTGTTATGACAACTGCTTATTCCTTTTCCTTTGAAGAAGTCTGCAATTTGATAGGTAAAAACATCAGGAATAATTAAAAAAAAAAGGGTAAGTGAAGAAAAACATCTGTTAGGACAAATCCCCACCCAAAATCTTAGCAATCATCTCATTAGTGAAGTGACAATCTTCAGGTGGAGTGTCTTCACATCAGCAAGCACAGGGGTGTTCAGCAGCTGCTGGGGTTTGGGTAACCCCCCGTCAGAAAGCTCCTGTCTTTGTCAGGGGCGCACATGTTATTCATGTGGCTCTTTCTCTTCCTCTCCAAAGCCCATTGTTATCAAAAAAGGGCCCTTTCAGAAGTTAATTCTACTCCTTCTAATAATTTATTCTGCTGATCCATTTCAAAAGCAGCCCTGGTTTGAAACACGGCCCCTGTTTTATCGGCAAACCGCGCTGGTGTCTCCTGCAACACATCCCCCTCTCCCCACAACTGGTGGGATTCAACGGGGCAGGAAGCAGGGCTTCCCTTTGGGATGGAAGGTGGACGTTGATAAGAGCCCTCTAGAGAAGATGGAGCAGTGGTCAGAGCAGTGGCCATGGCCGGAGTGAGGGTCCCTGTGGCTGTGCTGACCCTTCGTGTGGGCAGCTGGGGCTGTCCCACAGCAGGGAGTGTGAGCAGGCAGCCACACACACACCGTGCTGGTGTTGACAGCCACACACACAGAGCGGCCCTTGAGACACATCCATCAGAGTTGTTTCTGCTGCCTGGGATTTCTGTGAGATGCTGGGGGAAAGCACACCACCAGAACTGCTTAAAACTTGGGAAAGTTTTCCCCAAAGTGATTTTCTTTTTCCCCCTTGTGGATATCTCCTGGGTTGTCCTTCCCAGGAGACATGTGACTGTCATGTTTTAGTCGTTTCTTATGGATGATAATTAGTCTGCTCCACTTTGCAAACTGCGAGACTTAACCCCATGGATGCAATATGACAGAAGGGATGCAAACGCACGCTCCTGGCTCTGTAGTGCTAATAAACCAAGAGTCTGGCAGTAAGTTATGATGATACATGCTGCTTGGAGGCTGGAATTGGGAGTGCCAACATTCCTGCTGTGCTTCTGACTTCATGAGAAATAGGACACTTCGCAGTAATTTCAGCTTCTTTGCACGCCAGCTCGGATTGCCAGGCACACCATGGTCTCATTTTGCCCTTCTTTGAGGCACACTCTGCTCTCCATTCCTCTATCCTCTTGGAAATAATCCAACGCTTTTAAGCAGCAAAATTTTAACCACTGTCTTGCCTTGTCACTGACATTGAAGAACCTGCATCTTTCATGAACTCCCTTCTTAATACCTCTGTGTTCCTCATTTATTCAGCCAAGATACTCCTTCTGAGAGTGAAAATTTCAACCTCCCTATCAGGAAAGGTTCTTGATTGCTGCCCTTTTCTATGCAGAGAGATTTCAGACATTTGAGAGAAGACAGTTGTGCCAAGTAATGGCAGGATTTGGAAATAAAAGCATTATTTCAGATGTTACAACTGTGGACTTTTCTGAAGGTGCTGTAGGAGTCTATGTTAGCTTAAAAACCCCAAGAAAACCCCCTCGGATTTTCTTCTTTAGGCCACAAATGGCTGGAATTCCCACGTTAAGGACGTCTGAATTGCCAGGCTGGGCACTAGGTGGTGCTAGGACAGTGGTTTGTCAGCAATTGAAGTAGGAAAATGCTGGGTGGAAGAGCGCAGTAGGTTGTAAATGGTTGCTTGCCAATAAAACATTTGCTCTGGTACAGCTAATCCATTACTATCTGTCTGTTAGGCTAACCCACCTGACTGGACACCATTAGCTGGCAGCGGGAACACCCAGTTCTGCCTTTTGCCAACCTTGTTTCCTATGCGTCTGCAAGCTGTCAGAGGCGTAGCTCTCCTTTCACCAGCCTGTCGTTCCTCCCCTCCTTCTCCCATCTCCTCATGGGAGGAAAACAGCCTGGCTGCCTCTGGAATGCAGAGAGAAAGATGCTCAGGAAGTTTATGCTGATGCTCAGCTGGGAGGGAGGCAAGTGAGCGGGATTGCTCTGTGGTCACCTCCACACCTCCCGGCTCAACCCATTCCCTGTCAGAGCTGTTTGGGTGGCTGTGCAGCCGGGCACATCTGGGGGCTGATTTGGTTTTAAAACAACGATTTCCCACCATGTGCCAGAGTTTTTTTTTCTTTTGCAGCTGGGCTGGGTCTCCCACTCAATCCAGCAGAGGGTCAGCCCTGCTTACTGCAGCTGGCCGGGAACGCGCAGCCAAAGTCACCTTGGCAATCTCTGCTGGTAACGAAGGTACCAGCAACCACAGAATCATAGACTAGTTTGGGTTGGAAGGCAGCCTTAAAACTCATGTAGTCCAACCTGTCTGCCATGGGCAGGGACATCTACAACCAGATCAGGTTCCTCGGAGCCACATCCAACCTGACCTTGGATGTTTCCAGGGATGGCTGTTTGCTGGGAGTGGACAGGACTCAGCTCTGCTCCCTGTTCTCCTGAGCAGCCCCCCACTGCAGGGCAGCAAGGCTCAGTGCCCCACAGGCTCCCCACTCCCCTGAGAGCCCTGATTCCTTCACAGACATGGCCCACACCCTCCTGCACCTGTGTGAGGGGGGTTTGGTGCTCCGGAGCTTGCGGCAGCTGCCACACCCCACACACAGACCATGACAGCGTGTGAAGAAACCCGACCTAGTCACATTCAGGAGTGCTGTGCTCCCAGAGGTGTGAGTGAATCTGGTGACAAGAGGGATAAATAGCACTTAGAAACCAATTAGTGGGAAAGGCTCGCTTCCTCTGATCTGGTTTTGACACCCAACTAAAGTGTTTCTCCTCACTTCCGTGGGTGAGAGACCCCTCATCACACGTCTGCCCACCCCTCTCCCCCAGCCTCCAGGCAAACTGCATCCCCTTATTTATAGACAGCAAATTAGATTAATTCCTCGGGGTCAGTCAGGTGCAAACTGGACATGGCTTGGCCTTTTAATAAATATAGTCAGAGAAAAGGAGAGTTTGAAAGAAAAACGTCATGTAGTCTTAATGGATTGGCTGAAAAATTCAGGGACCAATTTGGTTTTCATGTGTAAAGTTACTTCCAAACTACAACAATTATGTTGTCTCTGCTTCAGCCTAAGTCCTTTTACCCAAAACATTAGGGAAGTAAATGAGCCCCTGCATTTGATGCCTTCTATTGTCAGAGAATCTATCTGGAAAATCAGGACCAGTTTAAGGCAAATTTAAAAAAAACCAACCCCAAAACACCATCAAAAAAGCAAAGCAAGCCTTAAAGAATAAAATGCAATTTCAGAGTAACTAACAGCACATAGCAAATAAACACTCTCGTGAGAAGTGCATTAAACCTAGAGCTGATACCTGGCTTAAGGCACCAGTACAAGGCCTGTTCCCATCAACAAGAAATGCATTACAGTGTATGATGCACAAAGCAAGGACTTGGTTATTTTCTTCTTCTTCTTCTTCTTCTTCTTCTTCTTCTTCTTCTTCTTCTTCTTCTTCTTCTTCTTCTTCTTCTTCTTCTTCTTCTTCTTTTTTTTTTTTTTTTTTTTTTTTTTTTTTTTATTTAAAGATTT
>VZTE01007282.1:124088-143701 GCA_013397775.1 Eulacestoma nigropectus
TTAATGACAAAGCACTGCTTCATGACAACCAGAAAGGTTTGGGTAAGAATGCTCCCATTTCTATATTTGACTGGAATGAAATGACTAGGCTGGAGCAAGCAAGCAGGGATTTGAAAGCGCATTTCTAGGTAACTATCCGGGGGTTGTCAACGTAAGACTGCTCTGGACACACTTTTGAGTGCAAGATTTTCCTCAAAACATTTTCTGAGTAGCCTACAGATGTCTTGGGGCAGAGTGGAAAGACCTGAAACCTCAGAACTGCAGAATAAGGCTGTCACCCAGGAAAGGCAAACAATAAATTTAGCATTTTGACCTTTTGGTGCTTGAGTTATGCACAGCATGACACTCATCACATCCTCATCCATCAGGTACCTGTGGCAAGACAAACATCCTTCAGCAGATAGGGCAGGTACTGGGATTTGGCATCAGGCTGAGTCCATCCTGTCCCGGTTAACCAGTAACTGAGTGTGGGGTGGGTTTTTACAATGGTTTTATGAGCAGCTTTTGATGGATTTCTTGCCTTTCCCTAGTCCACTCTTGCTCTGTATTCAGGGATCTTTCAAGACAACAGTTTAAACACATTAAAAGTGAATAATAATAATAAAAAAAAGCAACAGTGACTTTGTGGCTATTTTATTATCTAAATAAGCAGTCCCTGATGACCATCTTGTTAATGCACACTGTAAAATATATCACCCCTGCTTGGTGGATGTAAAATTAACACAGAGATTTGTGGGTTCTGGCAGTTGCTTCTTGCTCAGCAATGCTCATGCATCTTGTCACAAATATAAAATGTAGATTTTTCCTTTTTTTATAAATATATAAATATTTCCAGCTTGGCAAAGTGATTAAAGACAGAGTATATCCATCTTCAGCTATCCAAAGGTATAAAAATGAAAAAGGGAAAATATTAGCAATAATTCACAAGGAGATGGGTCAGAAGACCCAGATATGATTACGGTTTTTAGCCTTTGGAAAAAAAAGTGTGTCTAGCCTGAAAAGTACTGGTCACCTGTGACTTCAGGAACAAGCAGTAAGGACCTTGTCCTCTTCTGGCAGTGAACCAGAGTGTTCTAAGTGCACTCACGAGGTGGACGTGACCCATGGAGCAGCTCCCCCTCACTGCTGCCCAGCCCTGTCCCAACACCTGAGGAGATCTGTGCTGAGGTCCAGCTAAGCAGTACTCCTGAGGCCACTATTGCTGCGTAGTCACACAGATTCCAAGGGCTTCCACAAAGCCCAGAGTGCTGCAGAAGTACTCATGGCTTCCTGCTGCTCTCCAGGAAAACGTGCTGCAGGACCTCCCAAGCCACCGGTGCCTGATGGAGGAGAGCAGCCCTCGAGTACCGGGGGGAGCAGAACACACACCCAGGAGCAGGCTGGTGCTTCAGGCTCAGGCAAAGTGCTGCTGTGAGGAGAGAATTGCTGCATAATCCCTCAGATTAATCCGAGAGAGAGAGAACAAAGATAATTACACAAAACACTAATAAGGTTTGAAGTCCTTTTGGTAATAACCAGTGAAATCAGTGCAACCACGGCTGATGAAAACGAGCGCGGAGTTGCCGAGCAAAACTTCAGGGCACAAAGTGAGGATCCTCGGGCCCCAAATGAGTCACTGAAAATGGACTGACTGCTGATACCCAGCCTGCTGTGTGCGTTTACTGCAACGCATGTGCTTGCAGCAGGTGGCTCTGGCCTTGGCAGGGAGGGAAAACAGTGTCTGTGAACAACTCCTTGGAGAGCCTCTCTTAAATGCCTGCAATTCCTGCTTGTTCTCTGCCTCCCCTTTCAGTGAACGAGCACAACTGTGCTGTCATTCCGTGGGATATTTATTAGACAACGGACAGCAAATCACTTTCATTACAGCAACCAAAGGCAAAGCCTCGAATGACGCGAAGACCTTTCAAGTTTACCGGCAGCACTTCCAGAGAAGGAGAAAGCGAGTGTGAATTCAGGTTTGTTCTTTGCATCCTGTCATCCCTCAACATCCAAGGGCTTCAAGCTTGCTGCAGTCGGACTGTTGAGGACCCCCACAGATTAACACGAAGCCAGGAAGACGGCAAGAGATGATCAGACGGCAACCGCAGAAACAGCTGCTTAAAGGATCTTTTCATTTCACCGGGTGACAGACCCAAAATGCTAATTGAAACAATGTCTGCGTTTGCTCCCACCATTTCAAACCACTAAAGCTTCATTTTCGAGGCAGGCACAACAAAAATAAAGTCCCCTTCAAAAGACAAGCAGTGACCTCATTCAGACACACTCGTTTTCATGAAAGGTAAATATGGCAGACAAAGTAGTGAAGTGGGCGGTTTGTCCCTGGGAAGTGAGGAAGGGAGGAAGAAAAATCATCACATAGTTTGTCTTTCCACCAGGCCGATTTCCTTTAGCAGCCTGAATAAGCAATTGGCCACGAGCCAGCTGTGGTGAATTTGTCCCATGTTTGCAAGATCAGTCAGTGAGCAAAGCTGTTTTCAGTTAATAAATATTTGATTTACAAGGTACAGTAAGTAATAAAAAGGGAAGGGAGTTTAGCTGCTGGGAGATTTGTTTAGCACTTTAGTGGGGATAACTAACAACCAGCTTTGGTTGTTTTTTTCTCCTTCACATGGCCAGTAGGCAACCAACTTTATCAGTCTTGCTGCATTACAACTGGTAGTGAGCAGAACTAACACACTGAGCAAAACAAGTGGACTGGGACATACACCGTGCCTTGACAGAAACACAGCTGAAGGGAACACTCTTAGATTCTCCTTTCTTCTTCTCTGCAAGTAACCTGTGATAAATATTGCATTTCTCAGTATCATTGGGAAAAATCAAAACTGTTTGATCCTTTCCATATGATATAGGTAGCTATATATGAGAGGGGGAAGGATATAAAGTAGCAGGTACAGAACAGCCAGCAGCATTTTATCAAAGGAGAAAAGACCCCAGAAGACACCAATCAGCCGACTACACAGTCCTGGGTATTTTGGATAGAGCTGGAAAACAAAGTGGGCACGCACACAGAAAACAAGGAAAAAGAAAAAAAAAAAAGAAAATGAAAGGGCTGTGTTTAAAAAAGAACCCCAAACCAGCTATGATAGAAGAGGTAGCTTTCTTTTTCACATTTTAATTTCTTCCTAGAGTACTGAACCTCTAGGTGGGGATGTGGTAATGCGGGCAAGGCAGGGAAGAGAGCGTCAGGAGGCCTGAGGTGCAGTGCTGAGCACAGGTGAGCTCTGCATGCTGAAGGAGCCGACACTTCTGTTCTCAGTCTCCGGTGCACAGCAGCCCTCCCTCCCTCCCGTGTGACAGTGGGCGCATCACTGAGTCTGTCAGATCTCCAGTTCCCCCAGCTGGAAAAGCACTGACTATCCTACCCACTGCTCAGGCACATCAGGTCGTTCCGTGCAGGCTCTGAAAGGGAATTTTGAGTTGTGCAGCAGTAACTACAGAAGTGCAGAAAATTATTGTCAGAGTTGTGGCTGTTCACCGCAGATCAAGGGCTCCACCAGAAAAGTAACAGCCTCCTTCTAGAGGCTCAGAACAGCAGAAAGGGTGTGCACACAGCCTCACCAGAAACACCACGCATAGCCAGAGCTACTGATTTCTAGGATGCTGTCAGGAGTTTCTTCCCAGTAACAACCAGTAGGACAGAACAAAGTGTTTTCTCTGTCAAGCGCAAAATTCCTCAGAGTTCTAACTTCTCAGTCTGTACGACTTCACACTCTTTTGTACTGCTTTGCAGTTGACCTCAGAGATATTCCAGGTATTTGCCTGGCAAGAGCACAAAGCCAGGCCTGGGCAGCCTGCAGGGGAGGGACAGACCACAGGTCTTCCAAAGCAGGCTCTGGAAAATCAGCCCTTTTGCCATTCTCTGCCACACTGAGAGGTCTCAGCACCTGGAGAGGACAGCAAAAGGCATCCCTGGATACCCCCCCATTGCTGTGGAGGACACTGGCACTCTGGACAGCCCAGCTGAGTGACCCAGGGCCCCTCACAGCCACGGAAGAAAGTCCGTGTTCACTTTTCTGCCCGCACAGAAAATCTGCCTTTAAATTCTGTCCCACGCTTCAGGAAAACTTCATGCCAGGAGTTTCATCAAAGCATATGCTTCTGCAAAAGAGCTTTAATGAATCAATGTTTCCTGACAAAAATTAGCTTTTGCCAGAAATCCCGTCCAGCTCCCCTATTCAGTTATCTATCTCTAAAGACCACAGTCCTCCATCTGCAAAACAAGGATGAGAATTTTACCTTATTTTTATGAAGCACATTAGGATCCAGGGGTGAGCAGCTCACAAAATAAGGAGCTGTTAAAAACTGGTGCTTTCACAAATGGATCTGAGAGCTGCCTCGCTCTAACACTGGACAACGGTATTCAAATGGGCCAGACAAAGCAGCAATTTTGGCATGAACAAACCCACATTACATTATTTTAAGACATGCAGTCATTCCCCTGCAATTGGAGTCCAAGTGATGCCAAGTGCTTTGGGGAAAGGAGGGAGCAGGAGGAGGCTGTATTTCTTTCATATGTGCTTTACTTTTTAATAGCTGTTGGGATACCTGTTAAACTAAACTGCAATAGCTGTTTATTGTAATAACAGCAACATTATAAAACGGATCAGGCTCCATTCCTCAGAAGCAGGCTGTGCCTCTGTTTGTTTTGCTGTTGAGGAGGGACGTGTCCCAGAGGATCTCCCTTTGGGAACCCCTGTCTCAGCATGAAATGAGTAACACGATTTATGTAGACACTGCCAGCTTCTTTCCCTCCTCAGACAGAAAATGGCTTTATCTAGTCAGGTAATGTCACAATAAAGTAGTACAGTAGAAATTTCATCACTGAATGGTCTAAAAGAGACAGATCACCCAATCTATATTTCCACAGGCAAACAATGTGCTGCGCTCAAATGGCAGCGAGCAGCAAAGAGAGGGGGGGAAAAACCCCAAACAACCACAATACCAAACTCCTGATGCTAAACCACAGATTTTAAGCCAAATATTTACATGAGGGACTGATTACAGCATTATCAAAGCTGGATAAACAGGAATGAGGACAATGCAATGTGCTGATCAGATTCAGAGAATCTGTTAGACTTGCTTTTGGTGAGTTTTTCAAAACAATTCTTGATTTATTGTCTGTTTAACCACGCAGGGTTTGAGTTCAGAGGGCAGGGCTGACAAGCCCCTGCTAACAGCACTCAGTAGGATGCTAACACCTCTCCAGCACACCTGCACCCATCCCACCTTTCCTCTCCAGCTCAGACTGGGGCTTGTATTTGCACATGCAGAGATTATTATGGGGATTATTAATAGCTAATTTTTTTAATAAAGAGGGAAACATAGCAAAGCGGGGGTTTTTTGCTACACTTCTTACTTTAATCGCAATTTTCCTGAGTCAGAGCCTGGTGGTGGGTACAAAGCTCCCTGCCCAGGCAGCGTCCAGCAGTGTCACTAATGCTCACCACTTGCATCTAACCTGGAACAACTCTCTCATCTCTGTGTCTAAATAAAACACTGCCACTTTGATGTCTTCTTATCTTTGAATGAATACAGAGCCTTAAAAAACAACCTACGACCACATTAAGTACATAATGCTATTGTCACATCAGTGTCCTGAAGCTCCACTCATGATTTCAGCATAACAAGGTTTCTCAGCCTAAGAAAAGCCCCAGTGGATGCAGTTTTAGAGGAAAGAACATTATGTACCATGCAGTTGGTTTGAGCCACTTTTGCTCTGTCAAGAAAAGACCAATTAGTGCCTCAGAAAATAAGTTCCTTCCAAAAAATCCAGACTTTTCTTGCAGCTCATATCAGTAACTCTGTACCACATTGTCAGTGCCAAAGAGGGATGGGAATGCAGGAACTGGAGATGGGATTTAGTAAATGAGGGGAAAGGAAGTGTGTCACCATCTACAGAGATTTTTACTTGTTTTCAGAGGTGCGAGTGTTTACAAGCTCCCTGCCTTCAAAAGTAAAAGCAGATATAAAACAAAACTATGTAAGTCACTACTGTCTCAACTGATTTAGACAACTGTTGTTGTTGATGGTATTTTTGCATCTCAACATTCATGAATAAATTCCTTCATCTTAAACCTTACAAACATATAAGTTCATGAAAGAAACCCACATAACTCCTTTTATTTTTAGGAGACTGAATAAAATATTTATATCCCTCTGTGTCCCAAATATCAATTACTTCCTTCACCAAAAAAGTGTACATGCAATGTGATTAAAAATTTACCCTAGTACAAAACAATGTACAATTAACTCATACATTTCCAACTTTGTTGGCAGACACGTACCGTACACATCCACATCCATCCTGTTTAAACCACACACACCATCAATTCAGCCTTTCAAATCTGACAGGTGAGTAAAAAATACAGCTGTTATCAGACAATGCATCCACATGATCTCCTGACAGCGACAAGCACACACAGCAGCTACCCCTGGAAGAAGTCAGCATCCACTAATGTTTGTTGGATACCACTCTGATTTTCCCAGATTATAAGATTCCTAAAGTACTGTAGTTCCAGAATTATTTTTTAGAGACATTTAGACGAACACAGATTCTGAAATGTCCATCTATTTCCTTTTTTCTTGTGACAACTTCCCTCTTCCAAAAAAGAATATCCAGCCAAACCCCTTAAAAGTTTATCCCAGTAAATCTTTCAATTTTTTCTCTTCTTCTGGAAGAAAGAACATTAAATTCAATAGCAACATTTGCTTTCATCAATGCAGTTTACATGAGCGATATGAGGAAATTAAAATCTTACTTAGAAATGGTTTTTAAATGCCTCTGCAATAATCTTACAATAACAGCCACAACAATCAGTGGTATTAAAAAAAAAATTGCATAAAAAATGCGTAGTTAAAAAAACCAATCCAATCAACAAATCCAACCAGGAAATCAATGCTCACAAAGCAGAAGCAGTACTGAAAAGCTGTGTTGTTTTTTTTTAATCCTACATCATCCTCAAAATGTTTCTTTTTAGAAAGTGTCCTGAATCTCTCTAAAAATTAACTTTAGTGATACTTTAATATTCAGACCTTAGGAGTCAAGAAAGGCAGAAAACAATAAAGAAATATGCACTGAAATGCCATTTATGAAGACCAGATCCTGTAGCAAATACAACAGCTAGCCAAAATTTGATTTCCAGCACAGAAAGCTAAGGGGTTATTTCAATTATTTTTTAAAATTAAATAGCTGTGATACAATCAAGCATCAACTGGTCACACTTAAATCAGCATAAACTAATGTAGATCTTCTTCTAGTGTGGAAAACCTTTTACAGCAGCAGCAGATTTTTGTTTGTACCAATAGGAAAGGGACCCTACAGCTTTCACATGAGACATATTGAAAGAACCACACGTTTTTGTCTTCAAAAAGTGCTCCAACTTCATCAAAGTAAACGTTTTGTTAGTTTTGGGGTTTTTTTTCCAGATACTTAGTGACATCACCTTGCTAAGCAGAGCCTCCAAGAAAGCCCCCATACTGCTTCTGTCACTTCTGCTGCCCCCTGAGGTGTAACTTATGCAGTTAATAAGGGCTCAGACTAAAGTTAGAGTAACCACAGGTTTCTCAAGCAGAGGAAAACAGAAAAAAACAAGGGAAAAGGAGAAAAGAATTTTTTGGGAAAGAGACTCCCCACGTCTCTCTGTTGATCCGCATCCCTACAACCACCCACACCAGCAGGGTGTTGTGCATTTGATTCCTGAGTTTTCTCACTTGTGGGTCTGGTGTGGCCATCATTTCCAAGATGAGAGGAGCTGCCTGACCTGTTGGATACTCCCCCTACAATGGAGAAAATAAACATTAAAAAGGGCATCAAGGCTCACAATAGAATGACTCTACAGATAGAACTGAGCTCCCACTGAAGTCAGGAAGAAGTAAAACTTCTCAAGTTCTCATGGGAGGTTGATTACATTCCTCTTGTATTCCGTTTTGGAAGATGGCAAGACTGTCTCCACTTCCCTATTTCTGGCTTCCTACAGCCTCTGCTAATATAAAATAGAAGGACTTCCCATCTGGATGGGTCTTCTGACAAGCAATAACAACATATGACTTGATGATTTCCAGCAGGAGCATGGAAGAATGCACAGTGGAAAAATGTATTTCTGAACTCAGCGTTTTGGAAGTTTTATTCATTCTCATTCTATGAAAAATTCATTTGTGCTATTAAAAACTGTTATGGCGGAAACCCAAAAACCCAAGCCAATTTCATAATGGAAGGCAATTAAGTTGATTGCTGAATGATAAACACCACATCTTTCTTCAATGGGATACTGTTTTTGAGTAAGCAAACTGCTTCTCTGTTCGTGATTTTAAGAGAATGCATCACAAATCTCTCTCTCAAAAGTTCAATGGGAAGCAAACATTCATTAGAGTGTTCTTTAAAATCTCAGCCAATTAAAGAGCTTATATACCAATACTGGAGGCAGAAAAAAGCAAAGTTACTCTCATGCAAAAGTATTAGAATTAGAAAAAGTACCTCTATGAATCCTGACCTATATTTTTCAGGTGTTTATTCATTTTTAAAACATCTTCCTCTAGATTCTGTAGGTTGATTTAAGATTGGAATGAGGGAGTTACTACAAAAGAAGTAATTATTGCTTTGCATGTACTTAAATGGCAAAGTTTGTTTCTTTAGCAGGATCACAAATATGCAATAAAAGATGGCAAGGCTATCTCCACTTCCCTATTGATTTATTGATTTATTCCCTTGGTCTAGCCTATGTGAACTGTATAGGTTAAGATCCTTTATTCTGAAAATCAAACCAACCCCCATCAAGAATTGACTCTACCAACTGAGGAGTTCATACAGAACACAGATAAATTTAGTGCTAGGCAAACCTGAAAAGAAAAATACGAGATGAAATCTGCAGTAGAGATCAGTTTTGAAAGCAAACTAAGGTAAGAGTTGGGGGCAATAATTATAATTTGATTCCTAGATTTCAGGATTTTTCTGCTGCAGTAAAATCATCAGTGACAAAATGCCAGACCTTACTTTGGTTTGATCATAAAAATTGAAGTTTAGTTCCTATCTTCTGTAAACCATATACATTACAGGTAAAATGTAGGAAATGTAAAAAACCCAAACCCAATAACAATAATAAACAGAACCTTTTAAACCTTAAACCAGAACCTTAAAGCAATTTTAGGACTTTATATGGTTGAAAAACTCCATAGATCATACCAGATAGGTTGGAAAAGACCTCTTAGACTATCAAGTCCAACCTTCAGGCACACCCAGATGCTCATGAATAAGTCAAGCCAGGCAGCAGAATGAAACCAGGTATTAAACCCTAAACAAGGGCCCAGTGCAGTCGTGATTCTCATGATCTAGAACAGTCAGCATTCCCCAACAGCTGAGAGGAAACTCAAATCACATGGAGTGATGTTATCAAACGGCATTAGCTGGAGAAAAATTTTAATTGGTTGGGGTATGTGATATTTCTCTCTCGTTTCTCAGAATTCTGGTTTTATTGTTTCATAAGGCACCGACAAGTTCCTGAGGTTAGAGTTTCTCCATCTGTAGTATTTGAACAATACACAGAGAAGCCAACCCTGCATGTAATCTGAATCTTTGGACACACCAAGGAAAGTAACAGTGACACTAAAAAAAGGTGAATATTTCCAGCAAGCTTCTCCTCCCTCCAGCTCTCTTCTGTACAGGTGAGGCTAAGTGTTGACTAAAAATAACACACTATTAAAAAAAAAAAAGCATTTTACATTTCCATTGGGAGAACCAAAGGGTTTTGATGCCTTGCAGTGTCAAAGAGACAGGAGAAGCTCATGGAATTATGTATTTAAACAGAGATTAAATAAGAAATATTTTGTGAAGCCATAAATGTGGATGGAATGTGGTAAAGAGAAAACAGTGCAAGCCACAGTAACTGCCCTCAGAAAGGCTACAGTGTGCAGAAATGCCGGATGATTAAGCACAGCAGATTGCGAGGAAGGTATTCCAAGTCAGGAGCCCCAAAGCCTACATGAGGATATGATCATTTTTAACACCAAGCAATCTGAAAATGTTTTGTGGGACATGCTGGCTTATCGTGTGCTGACAGATGAGGTCTGGGTGTTCAAGGTGATATTTCACCACGGCTCGATTTTCATGGGGTGCTGGTGACTCCTGTAGATCACACCTCCTAAAGGGCAGCCCAAAGGGGCATTTTGACTGGAAGGTCCTGCCAGAGCCATGGAAGTGATCCTAGACCTTCCCCTCCTGTTGCAGCAGTCAACTGGCTGCGGTGAATTTGAGGAAGATCAGTACCTTCAGCAGTTCAACTCAGTCTTCGAGATCTCTCTTTCAAAAGATGTGCTTCAATTGCATTTATTTTAACCAACTGCAATCCTCTGCAAGCTGCAGCTCCCTCATTGGGTTTCTATTTGGGCCAGGACTGGGCTTAAGTAATTTGTGAAGCTCTTAAAAGACATACAGTCAGATAATGAAAAAAAATAAAAAAGTGGCAGCCTGACATGACTCAGCAGTCAAATATTTTCATTCAGAGCTATTTAGCATTAAGATTCAAACAGACTCAGGTGCCATTAGTTATTTATGAGGGAAAGAATCTCAATTAAGTATCCTTGATTTGTTCAGAATTCAAGTTACAATGCAGATTTTATTTCCTTTTAACTGTAAGCAAACAATGTTATTAGTACTCAAGGCAGACAAAACAGCAGCATTATCATTATTCATTTATCGTTATTACTAAAAAGTACAAGAAAAAGCAACAGAAGCCCCCCAACCTCAATCTCTTCCTCCACCCCTCAAGATATCCTTTCTAATGCTATAAAAGCATCTGTCTTTGATTTCAAGTGGAGTACCTGCTGTGCAGGATGCAATGCCAATCCAATTTGTGCGCAACAAAACCAAATGGGTTGAAATGAACTCTGCATTTTAAAGATGTTTTTGTTTAATCATTACCGTCACTCCTCTTTAATGAATACATTAATCAAGCGAAACTTCAAGCGCAAACGGAAAGGCTCATCTGGAGAAACGAAAAAAACAAACAAAAAAACCCCCCCCAGTGCTCACGAGATCCGCTGCTACCCTCAGACACTGCTACGCTTCCCTTTGGCAGAACTTCAAATGCGTATTAGTGGGGGTTGTTGGGAGGCGTTGAGTAGAAGCAGCAGCTCCCTCCAGAAGGGAGTGGAGGAGGAAACAGGTGAGCTGCCACGCAGGGTCCGCTCCCAAGCTGATTGATGGCCTGCTACACAGGAGCTACAGCCCGCAGCTTTCCTGACACCTCCTCAAATGTCCAGAATTCCACTTTATTTTAAGGAAATAATAACAGTCTCCACCTGCAGCGTCAGCAACAATGAAAGGCCACGTACATAACGTTTATTCAGACCTTTGAAACGCATTTCTTTCAAAACTCAGTGTCCGTAGGAACAATGCCACATTCAAAAGATTTCCACCAAAAGGCACAAGACTTTGGCCTAAGGACAAAGTTATTTTTAAAAATTAGGCTTCGTAAATGCTCAATTCTGACATAAATTCAGTCACAGCCATTATTTTGCTTATGATGTTCATCCATATTTTTGAAGAAGAGATTGAAGATGATTTTGCATGGGAAAATATCAGCAGAGAAGAGGACAAAATGAGAGAACACCAAGGCTTTTCCAGTCTGGTATTGCCACCATCTCCATCACCCAGGAAAAATTAAGGATTTGTTGAAATTTAACTGTTCTGTTACACTGGGAAAAGCCAGTTATTTCACAAATAAAGTAGAGGTAATTCAATATAATTTGCTTGAATGACAAATGCATTTTAGATAATTATTTTTCCTTTACATGAGTTTGCCTTGTTGAAATTGTCATACTCTTCCACCAAGGTAAAATTTAAAATCCATTACTTCTTTCTTGTTCTATTTATGCATCGTATTTTTCCCAAATGATTGAAGCATTTTGGCTGGTCACTTCCGCCATGGTACCACATGCAAAGCTGGGGAAAAGAATTGCTGTACCCAAGTTGCAGTGTTCCTTTGAAAGGCTTTGTTCCAGAGCTAGATCTTTTCCAGGAGGACTTCTCATACTGCACTCCATTAAAGGAACATAAAACTTTTAAAGACATTTTATGATTAGGCCAGTGACCTTTACTAGAATTTCTCCCATGGCTTCCACAAATTTTGTCTCGACATGGAAATGGTAAACAGCAGAGGAACAATCATATTGTTTAAATTGACAACAAAATAAAGGCAGTGTTTCCACTATCAGATGGACCACGAGAAATGTAGTAATATTACACGAGATTATAATCAAATTAATTTTAAAATAAGTTAAGATTTTTATGTCTTCTCTCAATCCCTGGAGGGTTCATACTCTTTTTCAACATTTCTGAAAAAAGTGAGGGAGCAAATTTGACCACACTGATGCACAGCAGAAAGACATTTTGCTATTCTGATGCTAAGACCAGCTGGTGCCACTTTTGGAGTTACCAAGAGAGCAGAGGACAGTTGGATCCTCTGCATGACTATACAACAAATTAAATATATATATTCCATTCATTTAAATTGATTAAACTTAATTTAACAAATTAAATAGATACATACATGTAGTACAAATTTAGCAGGACAGGATAAGAAGCATCTTCCATCCTCTGATGGAAAGGTCTGGACTTCACAGTTATGTTATATTGTGACAACCACAGAACAGGTCTATTTTTATTTGTATATTTTAAAATCTATCTTGTTCAGAATCATTCCAGAAAAAAAAAACCCACTCAGTCGGGAAAATGGGAGGCTCTGCTTCCGCGACGAGCAGGGACTGAATCTGATCACTGCCAAGTTCAGAAAAGGGAAGGAGACAGCTCCTCTCAGCCTCATTACAGACGCCAGATGAACCAAGGTGCACATGCATTATGCATGAGGTAATTTGAAAAAGTTGCATAAAAAGTTTAAGCTGTGATTATTTGTCATCACTTAAAAAAAAAAAAAATTAAAAAAAATCCCTGTCACCACTAGCAATAACATTTATTTACCAGTTATTCCAGTGTTATGCATTCAAAAGAATAGCTCATATTTTCTTTACTCTTTCTTCCAAATCCTCAATTTGAAAAGCAATTAAAAGATATCCCCAGATATTTGTCTGTGAGACACTCAACTTCCTGATTTCTGCCGCTGATAGAAATGAAGCAACATCACATAGGGGGAAGAAAAAGACGAGAGAAAACAAGTCATCCCAACCTTCTGTCAGACACTTTACAGCATAATGAGCTATGATGAAAAACAAGTCAAACGCCGAGAAAACAAGAAAGCTTGGAAATCTGATCTCCCTGACGGGATCGGGAGTAATTAATTATAACCCATGTGACCACTGGATGTCCCCACTGTTCCTGGAATGCAGCGCAGACACCAATTCCCTGGCAGTTCCAAAAGCAAGGGACCCGACAAAGAGCAGCGAGTGTACGAGGACACGGGCACCGATGATTCCTACAGAAATCAAATTCCCAATGCACATAGATGCACACGCTGGAGCAAAGCAGAGACCAGCGGAACAGCAGGTCACACACACACAGAAACACTCCTCGAATACAGTTTCCACCAGGTTCACTTAGTGTCTACTTGATGGTTAATAATGCAACGCCGAGTGAGGCTGGGTGACAGATCCTCAGAAGGAGCCAGGAAAGCAGAATCACTCCTGAGGAGATGTGAAGGAAGCCTGGATTAGAGCACTGCATGCCATGGAGCAGACAAAAAAGACCCTTGTGCCATAACAGGTGAGAGAAAAGGTGAGCAAGAGCAGGGATGCCAGCACAAGGCCACTGAGAGCTGCCTGTCAAAAGCAGCCAAAAGAGCTGAAAAGACAAGGAGAACATCTGTAACACCGTGGGGTGCTCCTCATATCAAAGCTTTGAGAGCACTGGGGGATGAAAGCTGGGGAAGGCGAAGGAAAACAAAAACAAACCCCCAAATACACCGGGAAGACTACTTGTACACATCCTTCTTTTGAGGTCAGGTCACGAGAGGTTTAAGTTCATGTGAAGGAACAGAAGCCAAGGTGTTAGCATCAACTCATTTTTATTTCTTTTCCCATGTGACAAAAAGCTAGACCTAATTCTTCCATCAAAGAAGACCCAAGTGCCTTGCTTACTATGATAAAAAGGAAAGATCTCATTCTATTTTTAAAGGAAGGAATTTCCTACAAATAGATTCTAAAGCTAACTTCAAATCAACCACGTGTTTATTTTGTGGACGTAGAAAACTCAAGCTCTGATAGCTTATGACTTATTTCACTCTTGTAATGAGAGGTTACATCACAAAAAGCACCAGATCTGTCCCCACCTCCTTTCATTAGCACAGCTCCCCGATGTTAGATGTTGAACTACAAAGCTATGGGGAGGGCAGCAATGGCTCAGACAAAATAATATTTGAAGAGTGTGCACTCTGTGAAGGTGAGGTGCAAGTTTATTCTCTCTCCTCCATCCAAAACCCACTTCCTACTCCCTGTAGAAGCCTGATCAGTGAAATGTCTGGCCCATAGCTGGTTTCACCTCGGACTTTGAAAAGCAAGGCATAAAAAACCCCAAGAGCAAAAGCAGTAGCAGAAAGATACTAAAACCAAATGTAAACTGGAAACAAAAACCTGGATTGCACATTAGACTGGATCATGCCAAACTGGCAATTAGGATTATGCTTAGCTATTGTTTGTATTCTGACTAGTTACAGAAGCTATTGGGACAAGCAGAAACACAAAAGTAAAGGCATCTCCTTCAGCCTGACTTCCTGGAAGGGTTCACTCAGAAGGCTTCTGTGTTTTGTCCTTTACTTTTCCCCCTCACTCGCTGTGTAAAAGGATGACTGGTCTGACACACTGTGGATATTCTTTTGTTCAGATTTCAGATGTTCACAAAACAGAGCTGCACTGAAAAGGCAGGGCTTTTTGGGGGGAGAGCCCTGGGGGAGGGAAGTGCATGAATATATTTGAATAATAAACTAATTTGAGAATTTCATGGTTTGCAATTAAATTAATTAGGCACTCTGACTTACTGGACAGTGAATCTTCAAGTTTGTTCTACTTGTTTTGAAGTGATGCATATGCACAAATGTGCCAGAAAACCTAGATAGCTTTTGTTCCCTCCCCTTGATCTCATCTGTACTTTCAGATCAGTGACTGACCACAATACAGACACTTTGTATGAAGAATAAAATGGATAAAGTGATTTGCTGAGATTTCACAATAATAAAAAAAATGTTGTTACCTGTTAGGCTGACTTCTGGTAGTCAGCACTCTCTTTTGCAGCATGTTGTCTGACAGACAGAATTCATTGTGTACATCTCAGCCTTCCAAAAAGTAGAGTTACTATCGTGGCTCTTCAGCCAAAGATCTGAGATTGCTTAAAAATGTCAGGGATGCTTTATGACAGCTGCTCAAATTCTGAGCAGTTTCTTTATAGCTTTTGGCTCTCAGAGAGGATAAGTAACATATCTAATCCTGAGGCCTGATTACTTTCCCAGGTGTGAAAGGGAGACTGTGCACTCTCATTTTCAGACTCACTGTTGGAAAGCTGGTCCTCTGGCACCTCCTCCACTCTCAAAACATTACATCTCCACTTGACTCCAAGCTGAAGTCAAGTAAGAGGGCTCTGCACTCATCAGTGCTCAGCTTTTTGCATCTTAATCAGGTGCTACAATTACATAGACCTTAACTATGGCTAACTTGTAAATTTAGGAGAAAATAGTAGCAAAAATAATTTCAAGAAACAGTTAAAATCCCTTGAGCTAAACATTTCGGACACAAAAGTTCAAGATCCCATCCAGTCTCTTGGCCTTACAGCCCAGAGAAGGAAGAGTTTAATTACACTTATGTAAGCAAAAGAGGAATTATTGAAGCATTGCTAAGGGTCCTCCCCAGTGCCTCCACGGGAAAGGTTTTGCCCACACAAGCCAAAGACAATTGAATGGAGAAGTATTAATAGGTGCCCACAGAAGAAAAATGAAGACAAGACTTTGGCCAAGTTTATTCATACCTTTATTCTGTGGCATTTTCTTTCCTTATCAGTCATTAATTTAGCAGAGAAAAATTTGGCCCAGAGTTGCTACACTGATCTCTGATTAACGTTTTAGCTAATCATCTGTGATATAAAATTTGTGTCTGAAAGGGCTGTGTAGTCCAGCCTCAAGCACTCACACTGCCTTCCTGGAGCCCTGATGAATCAGAACAAGGCTACACAGTAAATCCCGTCTTGCACTAAGGAGTCTCACAAATTCAGTTTTGATTTTTATAAACAGATTGCTTCTTGAGTTGTCATTATTAGTGTGAGCTGGACAGCTTGAATTAGAGAATAATTTATTCCCTGTGCATTTCTAATTACAGAAAAGAGGTTCACTCACTGACACACTTGTCCGTCTTGTTCTTTCCTGTCTTTCAGGCATGGCTGATTGCAGCTAAATAGACAGACCAGCACAAACTGCATGAGAAACACAACTCTGTCAAAAAAGGACTGAAGTGTTACCATTAATTATTCTGGACCATGTGCTCATTTACAACAGATCTAACACGAGAAATATTCTCAGAGGTGTCAAACAGCCTCAGTTTCATAGGTGCATGGGGGTAGCACTGACTAAATGTTTGACTGACTGGTAGGATGTGACCTGCCAGAGACCCTTGAAGCTTGGGGATTTCATGTGCAATTTGTGTTTCAGCATTCAATAGATAATTTAAATTGGGCCACTCTCTCCGAGCATTTCTGAAGGATCTACATGCCTGAGCCTGTGTCAGAACTGCACAAGTATCTCAAAAAAAAACCCCAACAAGCCCCCCTGAAAAGCAAACAAACAAACCCGCCCCAAAACACTTACGAACATCTGTGCAAGTGATTGTTTGGAACTCACTGCATCTTGAATAGGCTTGAAGAAAGTGAAAATGCCATTTACTAAAGAATGTTGAAAAGTAGGGGTAAGAATCACTGGATGCATAGGAAGAGAGCTTGAAAATGCTAACTGGAGGAAAAGAACAAACCCCAAATCACCTTGCTTTAGTTAACCCTTGCTACAACAGAGGCTGTTTTAAATAATTGAGCAGAGACTAGTCCATTTCAGCCATTAATCAGATGAACAAACTTTGCAAAGGCAAGAATCAATTGACTGGTAATTCACATTGGAACTGACAGGAGAAGCAGCACTGGATTTACTAAGTTATGCCCTTCAGCTATTTAAGCCAGAACTACAAAAGCACCCTTTTCTGGTCTTTTCTTTTCTTTTTTTTTTTTTTTTTAGTACAACAAATAGATACTTTAGGTGTGCCCTTACTGCCACTGTATTTGGTCTTTTTAACACCTGTGCAATCTAACAGACAAGACCTTCCTCCACTCTCACGTATTCTCATAAACACGAATTTCCTATCCCAAGGAGCAGCAACCAAAACCTGCAAGGAATAAAGTAACACCATTTTCAAATGGCTAATAATCACCTCCCTCCCCTCTTCATACAGTTTGCTGTTCTCTGTTCTTGAAGCTGTTTGCTTATTTTTGCAAGACCTGCATAATTTCTGTACTTGTGTCTCTGCAATGAAGCTTCTTCCTTAAAGTCACAGACATTCCCTAGTTCTTTTTTACAGAATATGTAAGGCTGCATAATATTTTCTCTGTTAAGGTTTTACACAATATTCTCACCTTTAAAGTTTAGTTTACAAACAGAGTAAGTTTAAAGAGTGTTTCCACTAAACGACAGCTCTTTATAACCAGTGACAAAGCTTGTTGAGGAGGTTATCATCTGCCAGCATGATATTAAAATCTCTCAAGTTTTTCTCCTGAACACTTTAAAAGGGAACAATTTCAAGAAAACAGCAAAACTCTATGAACCAAGATGAAGAAATTCAGAATTGCATGTAATGCTGGATTCACTTTCAAGCAGCATCCTCTTGCAACCTTTGGTTTACTATCCAACACTAATTCTGAATTTACGATTTTGCTTGTTATCAAAGATTGCTTCATCCTGCCAGCTAAACAGGCAGTATCTTCATATCACAGTCATTGACCATGCAAGAAATGAGACTGAGATAACTCACTGTGCCTTTTTATTAAGTGCTACTATGACTACTACCCCCAGCCTCATGGCAATCTTGCTTCTGAAGTTCACACAGCATGACAATAAAAGCATTCGGGATCTGGTTTCAAAAGATGCTTTTTACTAGGCTACAAAGCAGGTAGGACAAACATCAGCTGCTTTAAGGTTTGTTTTTCTGTTCATGTCCCTGCTGACTCCTCCTCAGTGATTGGGTTTTTCGGATTGTTTGTTAAGTGTTTCAGCTTTCAAAACATTTCTTCTGATCCAAAAGGAAAAAGAATATATATATTTAAATAATAAAAGGAGAATTCAGAAAATACGCATAACCTGCATTCAGCTCCAACTGGTCAGCACACTCTACTGGATATTCAGGATTCAGTTTCATAGCCTCTGTTCAAAACTAAGCTCCTCCAGATGTGATAGTGCAACCACTTGAACAGGAGTTTCTCATATTAACAGGAAAGAAGCCTAACCCTCAAAAATGTAAAGCTAATATCTGCAGTATTTTCTGGGCTTGAGCATTTTCTCAGAAGTCATGAGACAGGAATGAGAACATTTTGGCTCCAAATAAAATCGTGGTGTTTGGAAAGGTGCTGGGCTACTGCTCAGACTGCTGTAGATGTACATACTCCGATTCCTTTATTTAAGGTGGGAGAACAAACAAACAAAGATTTAGCCTCAAAACAAAATAAACAAACAAACAAAATCAAAGTAGGAAAAGATGCTGGTCATACAGTATTTCAAAAAATGTTTCTGCTAATTTTATTTTTGAGAGTATCTCCCAACAAAATATAACTATAACTTGGTAGTCTTAGGGTGCAATATCCAGTACTCTGTAGAGATGAAATATCTCCAAAACGCTGAAAAATCCCTGTCAGAGCATTTTCTTTCACTCTTATTACCACTGAGTATTAGAACTGATTAACTTCAAATTTAGAGTCAGCACCAATACTAGTAGACTTCATAAGGTTCAGATGTCAACCTTCTCTGATTCAAGGAAATCTTTATTTAAAGTTACAGAGACTGAAACTAGAATAATTTAAAGTACTACACCACCAGAATATGACTTCTATGGTGAGACTTTCTAGAGACCAGGTAGGTAGAAAGGAAAAGGCAATTTTTATTCTATTCAGAACAAAGGAATCATGAGGAGACTTGTGAATTTCCTTTTTATTTCACATGGGAAAAAAAGGAGCCTTTCAAAGCATCCTCTGGAAGGTAGCTGCATTTGCCCTTGCCAAGGCAAATCTGATACCTGTTATAGCAAACAGACACCAAGCTTAAGTTAAAAACTTTAGTTCTGCTCTGCAGTTCTACTCTACAACACCACAAGGAAGGAATTCTCCTACCTCACCTTTCCAACTCACAGTTCCCACAGGAGCTGAACAACTCTGATTTTCATGTCTAGTGGATTGTGCACCTCTTTCCTCCATCACTGGCAGAAAACAAGTGATTCTAGAAAATTTGCAAGAACTTTCAAGACGCAATAGTAGCTTCAACTAAAAGAAGGGAAAAGAAATCCAGCACAGAACAAGACAGCTCAGTTTAGCGCTGTAAAATTACCTCCAAGGTATTTTGATCAGACATTCTCAGAGTTCTTTACCAAAAAAAAAAAAA
>VZTE01007282.1:143723-162097 GCA_013397775.1 Eulacestoma nigropectus
AAAAAAAAAAAAATTATGAATGTTATTCTTTCTTTCATACCTAGGGAATCTGATTGAAACAAATTAAGTAACTTGCACAAGGACATTCAAAGCCTGTGTAATGTCTAATCCGGGTTCTACCTTCTGACGACCACTGCTGAGCCTTAATAACTCCCTCTTTCCTCCACAAAGCTGCAGGCTTCAGCAAACAAAGCATTCCTTATTGCTAATTGGTATTACATAGAAACTCAACTGCTCTTATTTACAAAACTACAGATTTATGTCAAGCAAAGCCAATTATGCTTAATGTTTAAACTATTGCAGGTGCTCAATGACATTGTTGCTAGGCAGTAGAAGTGAAATTGCTCTTTTAATGCATCTTGTTCCAACTGGGAGCATGTGTTTTATCATCAGTGCAAACTTAACAGATGGAGATCTTAATCCTCTCCATCGAGTTTTCTTCAGCCCCTCCTCACACACAAAACGGTGTCCCATGCATTTAGACATAACGGAGGTGGTCTATGAACTGTCTGGGACAGAACTTGCATATTTTTTTTGTACCTGTGTACATGAATACTGTATAAAACACACATTTAGCCACTAAAAAGACACCCCCAAACTGTAGAGCAGTAATCAGCAGTACCTCTGGTTTATTCAAGGCTAGTAATGACCTCTGATGAGCACAGCACCTACTCAGTTATAACCAGAGCTGCCCAAAAGCAACTTCTTCCGAAGTCGAGTCTGAATCTAGAGTCCTTTATACTACTTGCACTCTGTGCTGGGAGAACAGTTAGAAAATTTAGGCAGTAATCAAACAGAAAACTGAAATGGGATGATTCTGGTCACTCCTAATCTCATCTAGGAGGCAACTTTTTCCACAGTACATTTCAAAACAATAAACCTTTATGGCGAGGATTAAAACATGCATATCCTAAATTTACTTTGTGCAAAGCAATCTAGAATGGCAACAGGTGACCTCAAACACAAGCAATCAGATCTGAGTGCTTTATCTCCCACAAAAACTGCCACATAGCAACAAAAGGCTGAACAAAAGAAGGCTCTCCCAACATTTCCCAGCTGTTTATTGCATCATTTTGTACGCATACACATCCTTATTTTTTCTGTCCTCTGATTTTTTTTAATGGTAAAAGTCACAAAACTTTTCAGAAGTGAAAAGCAGCTTCCTTCAAAGTCAAGACCAAACATATAGGGTCCTTTATACTGTTTTCACTGGGTGCTGGCACAAGATTTATATTATTTAGGCAATGCCCTGTATGTGCAAAGGATTCCTCTAGCTTGGAATGGAGTCCTAGATGCTGCAGTTCAAGAAAAATCCCTGTCTGTTGGTTTTAAGTGCTAAATTGCTCTGTCATAACAGTGAGATTGATTGCTAGATTTCTGCATGTAGCTTCCTCTGCTCCACCAACTGAGCTAAGCCAAAATTCAGCAACCAGTGCCCCCTTTTCTTCTGCCACCCATCTAAAAGGCCAAACTCTTTATTAAATCTGATAGGAAAAGCGTTCCTTGAGTCTGTGTGAAGAAGGCAGGGAGCTTTCAACAGTCAACTCTTCATCCCAAAGCCCATTCTAACACCTGTCTTCCAGAGTACCTGTTCATGAAGGCAGCCCCACTGCTTCCTTCATTGCTGAAAGCCTTTCTTGCACGAGTATGTGCCAGGGAAGTCCTATCTGGGGAGTTAACTAATCCTCTTTTTCTTGCAGAATGATCTTCATCAGACAATTCAACTCAAATGGCCGCATTCTGTTATCAGCTATTCTCATGTTTCAGTTTCTGAGGAGAAGAAAAAAGAAACAAACTGATCTTGGGAAGTTTGAGGCCGTTCAGCCTGAGAATGTAGCAGCGGAAATATTTTACCTTAAAACAGAGTTTCTTTTTCTCCTGTTCTTGATGCAAATGGTTCCATTTGCAGTTAAAAAAAAAAAAAATCATTAGTTGTTAAAAGCATCTCCAGCCCAATCATATTCATGGGCCCAAATTTTAAATGTTACTATTTTATTACATAGTTTTTCTCCTTTTGTGTATAACTCTCAAGTGCATCGACAGCAATCACATCCCTCCTTGTCAGCAGACTCCAGCCAGCATTTTTGTAGCTTTTCTGTGCGAGGACAAAGGTCAAGTATTCAAGAATTTCTCAGGAAAGAAACCAGTATTTTTCATGGCTTAAACCTGGGTCTATTGCAGTACAAACACGATTTAGAAAGCAACACCTTACAGGCAAATAACTGTCAGGTGTCACAGACAAATTTACTCAAATATGTGGAAATTAGCCTGTCTGGCACTTTCCAGCACCCTCAGAGAATAGATCCTTCAGCCTTTTGCTGCCTCTCCTCTCACAGCCCCAGCTCCAGCCCAGCTTATGGAAGCACTTTGGGAGAATAAGTCTGTCCCTTGCTGGGAAGGGGTGCATTCACCACATTTTTCTCCCACTCCCACAATGCCCAACCTAAAGTTATGGCATTAAGTGTGGGTAATGGTGCAGAAGAGATTTCCTTTGCCAGCTCTTTCACAGTTTCAGCTCACAAACTGTGTCACTTCAGTGCATTATATCCTTTTAATGTAGCTTCTCCTGTGGTAGAGCATTCCTCATACCTTGCAAGCATTCTGACTTAGATGCCCCTTCTGTTATGAACATCTTGATATCAAAGTGCTCCTTCAGTTTTTTGAGTTTGATATGTTTCCTTATCACATAAAGACTCCACTTCTGTCACCACTCTTTTTAGTAATACGACTTTTAAAAAGAAATGTTAAGTGCTCAATTATCATCTCTCACAACAACAAAATCAGCCAATTTTGTGTGTTAAACGCTGTAGATCTTTTAACTGGAATGCATTTTAATAATAATTTTCTCCCCCCATCTCCAGCTACATCTACCCTTTCCCAATCTTCTTCTCCTAATTCCCTTCGCCCCCTTTCAACTGGGCTGCAATTAGTGATTTTGATGTTAATATATTCCAGTCTCCCATTCTCCTACTAGCAATTTTCTTTTTATCATCCTTTAGGAATGGCAAATCTCAGTGTTGCTGCCAGGTAAGACTGGATGCCTCAGCATCAATGTTTCATGACACACTTTATGGACTGATGACTGGTATCCTGTTTCTAGGGTATTTTTGGTAGATCTCCAAGCAATTTGTAAAGAAGGTTGATATGCTTGTGTCCATTTCACTGACAGGGAAACCAAAGCAGCACCTTACTGAAGGCTGGGGAGCAGATCAGCAAGAGCCAAGAACAGCACACAAGACTCCCACCCTTGCAGATAGCAACTGGCCAATACCAGATTTCAAAATTACTTGTAAATGATACTGTTACAAAGAAATTTGCTAAACAAATGTCTGCATGTTTATTAATTTTTTAACCATTCCTAAGTACAAGTACATGTGGACACCTATTTCCATATAAAGATTAAAAGCCTCTCTCCATCAACCATGGCAGGCAGTGAGCTCTCCTTGGCCTCGATGTGAATTATGACAGTGCAGCCCCCTTCAAGGCCAAACCCCATGAAGAATGCTATTTTATTAACTTATAAATAACATTATTATTCATCAGATAATTCACAAATACCAGGACATAGTTCCACTTAAGTACGCTGTGTAATTTGTCATCAGAGAGCTGGTGGACAACACAATCAAAATTTAGTCAAACGAGGGTGAAATTTTATCAGGTTTTCTCCATAGGAGACAGAATGGGAGAACTTTCCAGGACAGTATTATAATGCTTGATGGCTTTTTCATGCTTCAAAAGTTTTTCTCCAGGAAGACATCCTCTGAATTCATTGGTGCAATCCTGATGCAGATTGTTGTATCTGGGGGAGATGATAGAGAAGGAAAACAACAAAATATCATCCTTTAAGGTATTAGCTTCACCCATTATTTATTAGACAATACTTTTTAAGTTACAGTGCCTTCTGAGTCCTGGACTTCAAGGCAGCCAAAAAAATAGGACAATGACATGCATTTTCCTAGAGCCTTTCAGAACTTCATGATGAGAAGTATCAAACTGGGTGCAGATGTTAATACCTGTTCTGTGTCTTTTTAAAAAAAATAATAATGAACATGCTTTTTTCCCCCTCAGAGAAATTTTAGTGTATTTTTGCTAATTCCGAGTTTTAAAGTCTGATTTCCCCCCATGTCTAAATCAGTGTTTATCCGGATAGTCTTCACTCTTTTTTCCCCCCTCTGAGGGTATTTTTATTCAACAAAAAATGAAACAATTACATTTGACTTCAAAACCCGCATTTCTTGTATGTTTTGGTTGTCTTATTGAAAAATGAGGTACCATGATTCTGAAGCAAAATGTTGATGTGAAATAAATTTCTAAAAAAATATTTGGTTTTCTCTTTTTAGGAAGATTGGAGGTCAACAGATTTCCTCATAAAAACATGTCAAGCTGTGGCGGAAATTTTTTTTTTTTGAGTTTAAACCAATTTTATGGTAACTTTTTGACAAACAAAACCTTTTAGTTTTCAGCAGTAGATGTCAGAAATGAAAATTTCAATTTACAGAAGAATAAAAGCTCATTTCATAAGAGGAATACAAAGTACGTGCAGGAAAAATGTTTTAGTTGTTTAAACGTTTTTTTCCTTGTGACCCACATGTAAGAGAATCACATTGGAATAATCAGCAAGATGCCACGGTAGACTCTGGTGCTCTATGTAATAGTAAAAGCAATATTTTTGTCAAGAGTTCCAGAAATGCAGTGCCCTTGGAAGTTTTCTTTTTACTCTCATCACCACATCCCTGCTTCATCAAGGTTCCTGAAGGATTCCCATGGGACTGCCTCCCAATGCCTAAGAGCCACTTGCACGTGGCCCCTCCCACCCGTGGTGGCACAGGCTGCTTCCCTCCCTCTTCTTGACTTCAAGGGTTACTTACAGTGCTGACAATAGGAAATTAACTGGGATTAAATGCTCCGGGAGTTGTGAGTTCCTTGCATTCCACAGGCAATATACAGGGGTTAAACCTAGGCTCTATAGGTGGCATAAAGTTGCTTCCTGTGAAGGGGCTGAGAAATTCTGTTGTCTCCAGCTGCAAGTTGCTTTCATCCCGTGCTCAGTATCAGAAAATACTTGGGGGTTGTTCTGTTGAAACTACTGCACACAGCAGCAATCTGGTTCCTCCCCACCGCTCTGCCTGCTGTCCTACACTAAAGATGTGAGCTCACTGGGAGAGCAGCAATGCTTTCTATAAATTGGTACAAAACCGAGGGCAGTGGAGGTCAGTTCCATGGCCAACACAGCTTTGGGCTCCCATCGAAACCCCATGCCAGCACATTTACACCCTTCTATAAAGAACATGATGCTCTTCTTTCTTTAAGGCTTTTTATATTAATGAGACCTCTTAACTATTTAAGGCTAATTACATCAGTCTTTTTTTTTCAAACCTCTCCATGTTTTTGCTGTGAAATCTCTCTCCGCGTATGATTGATCACTACCAACTCTTTATTACACACCAGTTCACAGATTTTACAAGAATTTCTACCTGCACCTACAAATGAAACATCAAGCTTTCATTTTCTCACACGTACCTGTGTGCAATGGCCCAGAACCCCAGGGTGTTCACCATCATTAAGGAAGCCAAGAAGAAGAAGAATCTCTCCAATTTACCTTCATGCAGCAAGTGTGGAAACCAGTTGCCTGGCAAAGCAGATATTTGAAGCAGAATTAGTTTGCCTTGCAGCACGAGACGTGGCTCACATGGAAGACATGAAGATAACTTAGTGTGAGACACCATCCCCACAGGTGCTCTGACCCCGCCGTAGATATTGATACAGACTTCATTCTCACAGCATCCACAGGGGGTTTTTGAGCCCAGTGTACTTTTGCTCTTGCTTTGCAGACAGGCAGTAGAGATCTAAAGAAACCAAAGAACTTCCCCAATAAATCTGAACTCTACTGGAAAACCTAATCCTGCACAGCTACCGCTGTAATGACTGGACCATCTTCCATCTGTATTACCCTGTGAACACAGCTAAATGAAAGTCAGCGGGGAAAATTTTGGGAAGAGCTAGAATTAAGGTGGTCTGTAGAAATCCTTACTTGTATCTCTTATGCCTTTAATAGTCGCTTCTTAATAAAAAGAATTAAAAAATATTTTAAAATCTCAAAATATTAAAAGAATTCACTCAGTGCCTTGGACGGTGCTCCATTACCAAGATACTACCTGACATTTTAACTTTACCTTTCTTTATAGCTGCCTTTAGCCACGAGTCTGTAAGGTGTCCTTTTCTTTCATTCAGTGTTTATTTACGCAAATCAGACCTTTTCCAACCAAAGCTTTTGGCAATAGTGCCTGGGCCATTTTGGCAGCTTAAACTCTATTCAGCAGAGGACAGTACCACCTACGTGCACACCGAGGCTTCGCTGCCTGTCTGTTCCTGTGCACTCCAGTTTGTGGCTGTGTTGCTTTCAGTTTTGTTCGCTGCAAACAAGCTCAGATGGCACATAACTATAGAAACCAAAATGGTTAAAAACAAAGCCAGCCCCTGTCAGTCTGCAGCTGAAGACAATCAGTACCTGAAGTGCCATAATCAACTACAGCAAAACCATCAAACCAAGGTGAAAAAAAAGTTCCAGTAGGAACTGAAGTTACAGAATATCAGAGACCTATACAGTGCTGTAACGGCCATTTACATGGTTTGGGAATACAGGATATTTATTGCCTTTGAAGAAGGCAGATAGACTGTCTTCATTAGCAATTAATGAAGAAATGCAGAGTGTGAAACAGCTGGTGCTGAGAATGTGATGTCCACACTCTCCACAGCTCAGGGGGGTTCACATCAGAGCAGTTCCCACTAACAGCTGGAACATATCAGACGTGAGCATTTTTTTTTTTTTTTTGTTTAATTCCATCTAAAAGGAATTCAGTTGTTTTCATGCTCCAAGATCATTCCATGATGCAAATCAGAGATCATCAAGAGATTTAGATTAAAAGCATACCCGTGATCTGAACTATGCCCGCATCAGTGTGCCCAAAGTCACCTTTCTCTGCTACAGGAAGGTCTGGTATCAAATCCTGCCCATCCAAATAGTGTGGCTATTCACCTCTTGAACGACCTAATGGGGAAAGAAGGAAAACCAGCCTTCTTACCCCAACTGTATTGTAAAAACCTGATGGCCTTAACAGATCTTTTGGCCACTAATGCCACTTTTACCCATTGAATGCCATCCTTAGACTGTTAACATTTTTCTGATTAGAGACAAAGAACAGCTCCACAGCACAGAAGAGACACCAATCAAAGGATTACACCCTGCCAAACATGCATTCATAAATTTACATTTTTTTCTTCCCTCCACATCTTAGAGTTGTAAACATATTTCTTTTCAGAGCTGTTGCCTTTAGCTCTCCTGGGATTAACAGAGAACAACTGCCATCAGTGCAGCACTTTTCCCAAACTGCTCCACAGTTCTCTCCATGCCCTGTTACCTTTGTGCTTGTCACAGAGCCGCACTACCACACCTCTGCCTGCTCCCTTCCTTTTGTAGTGTTATCTCAGAGCCAATTTTAAAAACCTATCATCTAACACTGTAAGTTGACTGAGCTCCTAGGTGCTGTAACTTCATTTTAGTAGCTTATAAACTTTTACTGTCATCATTCACAATCAGGTAGTTTTTCATTTTGCATCCCCCAGGGCCCAGTGGAAGGCAGAGAGAGAGCACGTGGATGTGATGAAAGAGAAAACATGCACGGAGGTGTGCCCTGCAGCTCGTCAAAGCAGAGTTCACACTGTCTGCTAGGTTATGCACCTTGGCTGGGCAAACTACAGGAGCAGCAGGAGCTTCCTAATGAAACCTGGACAGGAAACATACACTTAAAAAAATTAATAAAAACAATTTTGCTGCTTCCGAGTTTCAAAGGTCCATTTGCACCATTCTCTGTCTTATGACTGATAAAGGCACCAGATAAAAGCACTGAAACTGGGGCTTGCTGGTTCTATGAGGGTAGCCCAGCAAGCAGGAGATCTGGATTCTACTCCCACTTCACCATGGGTCTCCCCCATGGCCTGGGTCAAAGATCCTTGCTCTGCCTCCTCCCTGCTTCTTTTAGGGATTGCCAGTGTTTGAACAGTGAGGCCAGGATAATGACAGAGAGCTTTTGGAAAATCCAAATGAGTACCAGCACAGGCAGGGACAAAAACAGATAGGATATGGCAAGGCTCCAGCTGCCACAGAGCACACTTTTCCCCTCTAGTTTCCTGCTCTGTCCAAAGCAAGAGGTAGGATCAAGGCTTGCTTTTCTTTCAGAGGGGGACAACAAGGTTTGTTAGGGGTAGGCCTTCCTCTACAGAGGAACAAGGATGGCAGCAGTCCTAAGGGTATCCAGACTATAATCCTTCCAATACACATTTTCAGCAGTGGATGCAGCAAAAATTAATATAACCATTTCCTACTTTCAGCCAAAAAAAAAAAACCCAACAACTTCTCACTCTTTTTTCTTTCATTAATTTTCCTTTTCAATTTTTTTTCCATGAAAGAGGGGATAAACCTGGACTACATTTACTTCTACTTATACTCACTTTACAGAGAATCCTCTCCTCGGCTTGCAGGAAGTCTTGAGAGGAGAGTCATCTGTGCTAAAACATCACCCATGTGTTTCAGGCACCAAAACTCCCTTTAGATGCTTTCACTCTTAACCCCACTAATACCTGCCACAAGCTGTCTGCAGACTCCAGCACCCTCCACTGACTGCCTTTGGGGTTTATACCTTCAGGATCTTACTCCCAGCCATGAACATCAGGGACCCCCTGGGCCAGTTTGTTTGGTTTTGCTGGAGCTGGGCACCCTGGGCACGGCTGTGTTTGACGAGTCCAGCACCTTCCCAATCCCTGCCTCAGCAAGCAGTATGCTAACAACTCACTTTCCCCCAAAAGAGACTGCCTCTGGGCTCTGTGCATCCTTCACTTTTCTATGGAGATTGCCAACAGAAGTGGCAATTACAAGGTTGGTTTGTCACACAGACAATTGCTCACTGGGAATTAACTTTCCACAACAAGCGCCTGATTTCCATTTTTAGTCCAACAATAGAAATGCTTCGTAGCATGAATCACCACAAAGAAACAGAAGTTTCCTTTAGGTGCATCACTTTAAATAGACTTTTTCTACTGGTTAGAGGTGAATTGGTTATGTATTTTATGGCAAATTTAGAACAAGTTAGAAAACGAAGTCTAGGCAGAGTCAGTTCCTCAAGTCTGCTCTACAATCATGGAAATAAAGCTCCTGGTAGAATTTCACTGACATTTTGGAGTCCTATTAATTTTGCATCAAAATCGCTCGGTTAGTTCAAGAAGAAGGAATATTATACAATACCAAGAGGAAACAACTGATCCTACCCAAAGAGGCAGAGGTGGAGGTGAAGCAGAGATTAGGACACGGACAAAGACTTTCCTGGGCTGTTTCTGGTGGATGACTGACAGCAAGGAGCTGCTGGCAATAGCAGCCATCGAAGAAAACCAGAAAAGGGCTGTAAGCCAGTCTTTGGCAAATGTTAGTGCACACAACATATCTGCTACTGTGGTGGCAGCCTCGGAGAGCTCAAGGGAAAGTTGCACAGGGAGGCATCCAGGATTTTTTGCTGCATAACACTATCCTGTTTTATTATCTGGAAAACCTTGAAGAAAAAACAAGTCAGTCACCTGCCAGAAGTTACTCTATGCTGTACCATGCCTGCATTTTTGCAGCTATCCTGCAACCCATGCTATGACTATAGAAAACATTTAATTCATATTTTAGGAAAGGTTTGTATTGCCTTCCTTCATTTCATCAACTTAGTGGGCCTATATTTAGAGTTTAATCATATCCAAATTAAAGTCTCATTCTGCCTCTAATCCTTATTAGCTAAGTAGGCACCAGTGGACACCACCATCTGGACTGCAAGAAATATCCTTTAGCTTTATCATCTTTGGTATTTAGAATCACACAAGACTAAAATGAAAAATAAAACCAAAAAAAACCCCAACAAAACCCAACCCAAAAAACCCAAACCACAAAAAACCCTCAACAATTCTCTAACTACAAGCAGGAAATCTGTGTCTGGGACAGTTTCCTTCCTCTGACCTTTCTTTATTTTTATTTCTTTCTTACATATTTATATTAATATTTTTAGAGAAATATATTCTGAAATGATTGGCATAGGAGGACAGGTTTTGTCTTGCATCTTCTTCCGTTAAAATGTTAGGAGAGGTAAGAGATCCAAAAGAAAGCAGTTTCCCAGCTTGTACTGAAAATATCACTGTCACCCATCATCTGTTTGCACTCGTCAGATTTTTTAAAAAAGTCTTATTTTATCATATTCACACCATCCTCCATAGATGCGTTAAAAATGATTAATGCAGCTTTGACTGTGACTGATATCTTATCAACTCTGCCAATAAAAACCCAAATAAAATTCTAAACTAGTGACATAAAATAGGATATAAAAATGTTTAAATTTTGTCAACACCCTCTGTGCTTCAACACTTCAAAATACGCACTGGAGGATCTACTTCGCTGTAGGAAAATGGAAAACATGGTCTCATAGCTTAGAGATGGGAGAACCAGAAATAGTCTTGGCTCAGGCTTTAGTGAAACAAGAACCATGGGACAAGACAAAAGCATTCATAGCCCAAGAGTCACTCACTAAGCCTTGTTAAATCTTACAGAACCATTTCATGAATACCATCCTCTCTTTCAGCAGAAGAGAAAGAACTTGCTCTTCCAATATAAATAAATTAGCAGATTAGATAAGGTTTTTTTAGGAAGGAAAAAAAAAAAGGTTCTGGTTGGTTTGCTTTACTCCCGGTTCCATAAATTGTCCAGATACTGAATATTTACAAGCTCTTTAAACAGATCTGAAAAAAAAATACCAAATGTGAGCAATAAAAGCTTAATTTGTGTCATTGGACTGTAATTTGGCCTAAGAGAGGTCACAAATTTATTCCCTACAGCACTCATCTTTAGAGGGTTCGTTAGGTAACCACCAGGCTTTAATAAATTAAAAAAAAATATTATTTTGCTAATTGTCATGACCACCAAACTCCACCATAAGAAGCACAACTGGAAGAAATAGAGATGGAACAAAAAAATTTTGTATATAACATTTCCTACCAAACTAGGAGAAAACCAAAACTGAGCCTAAAATGAGTTTTTAATTATGCTATAGTCTGTGCTCTCCTACAAAAGTTTGATCCCAAACCTACTTTGATTTAGGAGTCAGCAGGACAACAGCCTGGGATGAGCAGAGGAGCGTTATAACACAAATGAATTTACAGGAATACCATCATCACTTGCAAGCTGTGAATTTAATGAATTGTGGTAACTTGGAATTATTAATCTTATTCAAGCAAGGAACACTGGGAAGGAGATACTCAGTGAGATCCCAATTATTTTTAAAAATAAAAAGTGAGAGCCCAGTAATATGTTGTTTACATATTAACAGGGCGAGTAATCTCTAACACTCTTCTAACTAGAGCAACAGAGCAATCACTGAGCATTTTTCACTTTATTTTCCCTAAAGCTTATCAAGTTTTGCAGAGGACTTTTCCTACTTAGCAGCAGTCATTCCCATTACGGCACCTGAATCTGAATACAGACTGTCACTGAGTCCCTTGGAAATTTCAGAGTGACTTTTGCTCAGGATAATGGTGCAGTCAATTCCACCTACAGGAACAGCAGGTCTGACGAAGTTAAACAAAGACATAAGTTATAGCTTTGGGGGGGAAAAAAAAAAAAAAAAGGAAAGCTAAGTTGAGAGGTTTGCCACCCAACTTTCCAAGAGTGAGGAATATTTTAGCCAGGAAAGTTTTCAGTTTACTCAAGAATCTTGAGCAAAAGGGGTTAGAACGTGGCAACTGCAGCCTGCGGAGAATTTAGAGAATTCAGCCTTCTTGGTCTCAGGCAGGATAAGAATTTGCAATCTCTGTTAAAACAGTATTTCTGGCAAGAAAAGAACATTTTCTTTTTTGAATCAATTAAATGATTTCATACAGACTCACAGAAAAAGAATTAATCACCTTGATAGAAAATCAGACAAAAATCTACTGAATTGCAAACCAAATGCAAAAATTGGTTTCCTCTATCACTTTGTATAGAAATGCTCTGTAAAGAAATTAATTACATAATAGTGACACAACATAGGCAAAATATTTTGGTGCTGACATTATGCTTAATTATTTTATAATTATTTAATTATTTCCAAAGTCAAATTGCAGTAAAATATGTCAATTTTACTAAATATTTCAATCTCATAAAAATTAATAGCTTCCATACTTTGGGGGGAAAGAAGAAAAAGCAGCAACACAGTCTTTCTTAAACTGTTTGTTCCATTGAACCTGTATTACACTGAACCCACAATAATGAAAAACAACCCTTTCCACTGGGGGATATTCAAGGAGCTCACTTCTCCACACTGGATAGTAATAGCTCTTTGCCTGATTCATTTATGTACACATTCCTGGTTTTTTACCCACCTCCAGGTGATGTTTTTATACCTTGTAACAAAATTTTAATTGAATTTTAAACTTCAAAACAGGACTGCATGTCAAAGCATCATTTGTTTGTTTAGATCTTGCAAGTAGGAATAAAAATTTCTTGTCACACTTTCAAAACACTCACTTTCACTTGTTTTTAAATTACATGATTCTTTACATAGGAAACCCAAAACTTTAACCCTAAAGAGTTACAAAATCCTGCAGCCATGGAATTGCAATGGTGTCATGCATTAGGGCCAGCAGTTGTGGTCTCTAAAGAACAGTTCTCTGTAACAGCTCCACCAGAGCTTATTGATGGCATCTTTAGAAATATTCCTTCAGCTTGTGGGACTATTTCGAATTTATGAACGAAGGGATCCCTGTCCCTCACAGTTCAAGAACTGAAGTGCTTTACTTTTTAAATTTACTCGTGAAACAAGTCTTTTCTGTATTGAACAAAGATTCATCAGCAAAGGAAAAATGACTTTTAAGAAATTCCTGGCTTATCTTGAAAGTCAATAACCCAGGAAAAACTCCAGTTCAGGGCTTACACTAAATACACCTCAACAGAAGGTTGGGGTGAATCTGAAATAACTCCTTTGGAAACGGGAAGTTTTCTGGGAATTGCAGCATTCGTCTGCAAAAGGGCAAGTCCACATTGAGACCGTCTTGTCACAGAATCTGGTTCTTCCAATAGCTGGGAAAAGGCAGAGGTGTAAAGAAGGCAGGAGAGAACTGGTGGGTCCAGGAGAATGAGTTCCCCAGACAGCTTTGAAACCCTCAACACAACCTCGTTTCCCCTTCAACACAGTGGGACAGACAGGAAGGAATATTCTCCATTCTTTAAAGCACCAATCTTGCTCTCAGGGCCAGAAGCTTCCATGTAAGTGTGAATAACATGAATGTGCTTCTTCATGGACATAAAAAGGTGCTTCCTAGCCAATTTGTTTTCTGTCTTCCAGAACAGAAGTACAGAGATTGGACAGCAGGACTTCCTGCAAGATGCCATCCTCTAATTACTCTGACTATCAAAACTAAGATGACTCATTAAAATTGGATGAATACAGCTGGAAGGCTATTTCCTATCTTAATTCCATCTTAATTGTGAGAGCAAATCAATAAAACTTTGGCATCCCTTTTAATTCTGCTGCCTGATTCTCCAAATCAATAATATTAGAAAACTGCTCAGGAACACCCGTCATGAGCATACTCTTACCTTGAGTGCCTGCGTGGGCTGTCTGAACAAAGAAAGCTCCCATAAAGCAGCCAGCTCCATTAAAGAGAGCTAAAAAATGCATGGAAATCCCTCTCATTGTGTCGGGCACAAGCCGGAACGAAAGTAGGGAACCTTAGAAAGGAAGCAGATGTGTTACAAGTTAAAAAAAAACAAAAACAAAACAACAAAAAACCCCTAAAGAGTTAAATGATGGTAGGACATAGATAACACAGAAAAAAACTCAAAGCACCTATACTAGTGATTTTTCATATTTTATACAGAGAATGTACTTGCTGCAGAAGAGCAATCAGATGTGTTAGTATGTACCCTAAAACGAAGCATTATCTAAAACTGCTTAAATGAATATCTGTAATAAAACATCCCCACACAACTATCCACATTCCACAAGTACACCAAGATCTTTCACCCAGACAGTTGCTCGCACCTTTTAAAACCTCAGGCATAAGCAAGAGCAGAGAAATGCCACCACAGTCAGCAAGGATGAAGACAATGGATGTGATATTTAACTGCAGAACAGCAGGACCTCCTGTCCCAGAGGCAGTGCAGCACAGCCACTAGCAAATACTTCCAAAATCTAGAGCTCTGCCTGAATTTGGACAGTTAGCTTGCTTTGCCTTAAGGCTGGACAATGCTCCTGTTCCCCAGAGTGCCACCCCCAGGCTCACTGGCTCATTTTTAAGACCTCAATCTTCACTTTCTTACCATAAGGCTAAACCAGAAGCAGCAACAGCTTTGGTGGTGAGGGGAAGCTGTAGCATGCTCTTGTAGCATGGTTGACTATAAATAATCCCACCAGCTGTAATTTGGTTGTAACAGCAAGACTTCATGATAGCTGTTCTTTTTGTGCAATTTTCACTGATCATTAAAAACTTTCGTTTCCTAATTTCACTCCTTGAATTCTCATCCACGCTTTTTCTCCTAACCCCAGAGTCTCCCTACCTGCTTTATTAGTTGAATTAGAATGACCTCCAGCTTGAAAAACTTGCCAGCAGAGGATCCTATTTGGATGCTGAGTTGCCTGAAGCACCTCTGAATACAAATAAAACTTTGCAAATCACCACCTTTCACTGTTTTTAATTTGGATGTCCAAATGAGAGCTTTGAAAACATATGAAAGAAAAAATACCACGGACGACATTTTCTTCCTTAGTCACAATAGGAACCAGAAGCCTGAGGGCAAGAGAAAGCAGGTGAGCCTGGGACACCATCTGTAGATGCAACAGTCTGAAGCACTGTACAGCTAACTTGAGCCACTAAAAGACTTAAAAGTTTCTGGTTGTTCCTCCCTTCTAAAAGCAGGGGTGCAAAACATGCATCTTGGTCAAATTCAGCCTGGGTAATTGCATCCTACTTACCTAAATTGCCCCTGCTGTTTCAATAGCCTACTGCAATCCTCCCTTTCCCCACGGTGTTGCTGGGAACTATTAAACAGCTGCTGCATTTCCCCCTGGAGACTATTGCATTTCATTGGTGGGCAAAGCCATCCCCAGTATATCCTCTAACTAACAGAGCTGTAGTTTCCTGGTTTAAACTGAGCTAGGGTTACAAATTCAGCCTGTCAAACACCTGTGAGAACTTTGCAGCAGTGTGGAGGAGAGCAATACCATTGTTTTATTTTATTTTTAAGACTTCTGTAGTGCTGGAGGAATATTGAAGGCAGATATTATTCTAAGAGGTGCTCATGCCACCTGAAGCAGATGATTATTCAAAACTCCTATCAAAAAGATAATGGAATATATTGTCTAAACACAATTCTAACTACCAAGGACCAAATTATAGAATAGCTTGGGTTGGAAGGGACTTTAAAGGTCATCCAGTTCCAATCCCACTGCTGTGGGCAAGGACACCTCCCACTAAACAAGGTTACTCAGAGCCCAACATGGCCTTGAACACTGCCAGGGATGAGAGAGTCACAGCTTCTCTGGGCAACCTGTGCCAGTGCCTCACCACCCTCATAGGAAAGAATTTCCTCCTGATATCCAATCTAAACCTACTCTCAGTTTGAAGCCATTCCCCTTTGTCCTGTCACTACATGCCCTTGAACACAATCTCTCTCCATCTTTCTTGCAGGCTCTTGTCAAGTAACGAAATGACATAATTAGGTCACCTTGAAGCCTTCTCTTTTCCAGTCTGAACAGTCCCAATAAGAGAGGTCCTAATGAAGATAGAGAGTTCAATGTGCCAAATCTAACTTCTCTAACGAAGCTCTTCAGAAATGAGATATCTCCTTTCTTCCCTCTGCTTAAAAGAGCGAACATTTCTCTCTTCAGCTTGGATCATGTACTTTCAGGTGCAGTAAATTATTATGATAATTGAATTTGACCTTCTGCATAAGAAAGGCAGTAAAACGTCAGGAAAGGTGAAACAACTCTGTAAGTGTCTAGGCTGTCATTAACATCCAGGGAGATCCACTGAACGGCTCCTGAACAGCAATTCAGTTCAAATTGAAGTAGAAAGCTGGAGCTCAGTTCAGAAGCCTTAATGCAGAGGCTTAGTGCTGCTGGAGATGATTCCGTGGACCTCAGCCACGTGCACTGGGCTGTCTGATACAGTGCAAGACCTGAGGGAAAACCAGGCTCTTGTCCAGCAGCAGCTGGAGGTCACAGACTGTAGAGACCCTGCTTGCCCTGCCTGCATAGCCAAGACACTCCATGACAAACAGGGCCAGACACCAATTTGTGGGCAAGTGAATGGAGGCCTTCTTCCCCATCAGCTCCAGCAATATGCTATTTCAGGCACCTCCCTTTAGCTTTTTATGTGCAAGTCTCACGTTCAGACTTAGTCCCATTTAGCTGGGTTCTTAAGTGACGCCTCTCACTGCAGCTCTAAGCACAATGCTTAATCTCTACTTAAATGGGGAAGGACAGCTTTTCTCCATAAGAAATTCTAACCACAATCCTTTAAAAAGATCTTTTAAAAAAAAAAAAAAAAAAAGGAAGAATACCTCCAAGATGGAGTTTTATTTCTTTTCTAAAGGCTAATGTAATCTTCCAGTCATTGGTCTCCAGTTGTGTCCCAGTGTGCTAGATTAAAAAGCCTCATTCTACCAGCAATATTCTTCTCATGCTTTTGCATGAGAAGACTGTAAGCAAGTCACCTCCTAACCTTTTTTTTGTTAAGCTAAACACAGAAGGTCACAGTTTTCAGTTACACTTAGCCTGTAACCTAGAAACCAAATTACCTGCCTAGAAACCTGTCTCAGTTAAGTACTTGAGAGCTATCAGATGAAGAGGCATTATGAAAGTGCTAAGTATTTAAAACTAGGGAAAATTACCTTTTTAGTGACAGACTGTGACCCACAGCTCTCAATAGTCTCAGAGTATAAGAATGAAGCTGAGACACTGAAGTTATTTCCTGCTCTTAAATAAAAACCCGAACATTTCTGGGGTTGTACTGGAACAAGAGACACTCAACCCATAGAATTAAATGCCTGCAGAGATCAGCCAGTCAATTACTTTACCTGTGTCTCTAAGTGAATGTTGCTTAGATTATTTTTATAATACTAACAATTTTTTTTTTAAAGCTCTGCAAGGTAAAACACCGGTAAGCACTCTGCATGCTCCTCAGAAGAAAATAAACCTCAAAAATGCCAGTGTAGACACAGAAAAGTAAATTATGGAAAGCAGAAAAGATTCAGACTCACAATCAAGTGTATGACTACATAATGTGTGGATGGCAGGCACAAGCTGAGCTCCGCCTGTGCGCTGAAAAACAGGAGTGTTTATCTCTGGCTCCATGTCACAAGCTAAGACACGATGATCTCTGGAGGCATGTTCTCATGACTCCTGACTGGGGCACTAACAAAAATCTTGCAGCTGCCTACACCATTCTCTAGGTTAACCTGTCACTGTTACCTGCCCACATATGCTCTGTGCCAGTGAAAAACATGTAATAATTCTATTGCTGGGCCCACAAATGAAAGGTGTTAAATTGCTCCGCCTTGCTCTGACTGTGGCCTTTAAGGTGGTCACAGAGCATAAGCACAGCTCAGCTCTCAAGTGCGTTTTTGTTCCATCTCAATAAAATCATCACCAGGAATTCAGGTCAGAAGGGACCTCGGGAGCTCACCCACTCCAGCCCCTGCCTGAAGCAGGTTCAGCTTCAAAACCAAGCAGGGGATTGTGCCCCCGAGGGACCTGACTAGACCAGTTCATCCGGAACATCACTGCTCATCCTGAGTTACAGCCAGCAAGACAAATTATGCTTCTTTGAAGCAGGTAAAGCACAGATCTGCTCATTAAGCCCGTGGAAGAGAGCCAGGGATAAAATATCAGATGACAGTAATTATTTTTAGGAAGCTGATATAGTTCTCTGAGAATCGGGACACTCTTGCTTTAGCCTATTTGATTTTACTTACAGGAGGGAGTTACCAAGGCTTCAGCCACTCCAAGCAGGATGTACTGAGGAGCTAGATGGAAGCAAGGCATGGAGGAGACCAGGAGAACCTCCTCGGAGAGTGTCTGCTCCACCTGAGGGAAGCGCTTTCGGTGCATTTCAGAGAAGCCAGCAACCATCACGGAAAGTGCAGCGGATAAGTGACCTACAACTGGGTGAAGAGCACAGAGAGCATTCACCAAGGCTGTAGTTACAGGATCATCACATCTTTAGAGCGAAGCAAACTCCTAAGAAATGCAAAAGAAACTTCCTACTCCCACCCCAAATCATTTTTTCTAAACATGAATAAAGAGTGCTTGCTATATATA
>VZTE01007282.1:162162-205092 GCA_013397775.1 Eulacestoma nigropectus
TATATATATATATATATATATATATGTGGCAAAAGGACATCAGGTCAGCACAGAGGAAATTTTAGAGTGCAGATAAAATGAGGGAGGAAAAACTTTTATGAAGACCAAAGTCAAAGAAGAATTTTTTACTTTTTTTTGAAGATTGAGGGAGGCAATAAAGGAGAACAGAAAGAAAAGGCAAATGTCCTTCCAGATACCACAAAAGAATGGGTAGGAACAACATTATCAGGCAGCAGGAAATTCTTCCAAGACTCAGATGTATCACAGCTACCCCACACTTCACCCATTGCATAAAGGATACTATTAAAATATATTATTTTATATTTCTTGATGTTGACAGTATGAAATGGTTGTATCCTCTCAAAAAAGAAAACCAAAGCAAGTAAAGTTTCCAAGTAAGTCTGAACCTGAATTATCTATACTTCTCATGGTCTGAGCTCCCATTGATTTTGACTAAATTTCTGATTTGTCAGTGTTTCTAAGTCATAATGTGAAGAGAATTTGGTTGCTTTTGACAGTTCTGGCTCAAATACTTGGACTATGTTTTTCTTACAAAGCCTTCATAACTGGTAATTGTCACACTTACTAGATTGGACATCAACAGTCAAAACCTTTTGTTTCATGTTATATTTATAACATATATACACTTTTTAATGTCAGGACAGAAGAGATGATAAACATATAGGTAAGTGGCCTTAGCCTTGTTATGATTTCACAGGCCTCTTCTCTCAGCACCAAACTCTCACACCCTTCCTCTAGCTCAGTTTTCCTGTATGTTCACAGCTTTAAATATCCTACCCCCCCCTGCCTAACCTGAGCCTTGGAAGCTGTTTTGCTATTTAGGCTCCTCTAGTGCTTAATGAGAATACCAGTGAATTATTGCTTGAAAATTGATGACAGGAGGGAATTCAACAGTGTTTTCTAGCCAATGCACCTTATCAAAGCCAGGTATAAAGCCCTCCAGGAGCTTCCTGTAGTTGCCCAAAGCAAGAGTTCTCCTAGTGAAAAATTATGTTGGTACTAAAGAAACTTCCAGCAGTTCAGTATTCCTAACAGTGCTGTACTTGAAGCATTTTCCTTACTGAAAGCCAATACATTTCAGAAAAAGTAACCTCTGAGTGCCCAAAAAATTCAACCTTTTTTTTTTTTTTTCCAAGACTTTACGTGGCAGAGGAAGAAATCAAGAACCTTGGAGATACGGTTTTTGCCTTTACTCTTCTCCCTTCAGTTCTCTTTAAAACAAGTGGCTTGGAATGACTGCCTGAGGCTTTGGTTTTATAGGTGAACAGGCTGTTTTGGTAACATTTAGGGGTGAGATTCTGCAACAAGGTTCTTTATATTATCTAGAGACTAAGGTTGTATTGGACTTTTGTGAGTCCTGATCTCACATCCTGAGTAATGCAAGTCAAAAGCTTTCCTGTTCAAAGCAGAAGGTGTTCAGGGAGAAATGGTCATCACCAACCTCCAAATCACCTCAAATCAGACTGGGGGCTTGCTTTTGTGTATTGTATGGAGAGCTGTTCTCCATGTCATCCATGGATGGAGTAAATCCAAGACTAAGACAACATTCCAGTATAATCAGGCATGAGGAACATCACAGAAAGAACTTCTATCCCTTAGGTATTTCATCTAGAGCCTCTTGCCTGTAGCAGATGGACAACTGTCCAGCAGACACCTGATTCCCGTTCTCTACTGAATCTTCTACATTACTGACCAAATCAAGCAGCATAAAATGTAACAAAACTCAACCAAAACCAAACCTCAACAAACAAAAAACCCACAAATAAACAACTAGGAAAGTGGAAAAACTTAAAATCTATCAAACACTCATGTTTTTCATAAAGAGGTCCAGATACTCACCATATTTGGGACACAATCAAAATTCAAGTTAAGATTTTAATGTTTTTTAGGTTATATCTAATTTATGAAGAAACCAACAGCTATAGAGAGAGTAACAGACTACAGCTTTTATGTAGACCCTTAATACAGAGCAATCAGATATTTCAGTTCAACATCGCTTACGTGGTTCATCCTTGAAAACTGTTGCTCTTAACATACTGAAAATTTCCAGAAAACTATTTAAATTTCTTCTTCTTACAAGAGTTGAATTAGAATATAGTTATAGGCTGGCTTAACACCAACTGCCTATTTATACTTCCAATTTTGTTGCTGAAAATAATTGAGAACCTAATTAACTGTTGGCAAAAATATTGGCACTTAGAGGTCTACCATTCTTGCAGGTGCAGTCATATACTTGGATATCTAAAGCCATTGCCTGTACTCACAGGTATTTTTATGCCTCAGGTAGTTTATCACCCCTAACAGGAGGCTATTTTGATAAATGAACCTATTAAGAATAAACCACTGCATATATTCTACTGCTGTTCAACAAAACAGGATAGAACGTTAATACTAACTTGAAATTTCCATGGTTTAAAGGAAAATGATTATCTGAATGTGCTTTTTTGTGTTTTAATGCAGATGTTATTTTAAAAACTAGGCTAATTGCAACCTGCTGTGTTATATGCTTCTGGTTTGTATAAAACTTAATAACACTCTTAATTAGGCTAATTTAGTCAGATTAATACCTCTGTGTGTGTCAGTACTCACTGTGCTGCCTGCCATGGGGCACTGAATTAATAGCAGCACACTGAGAAAATAGTGGTTTATAAATATTTTCATCTGAGGTTTGCAATGCAGACTGGAAGATAAAAAATGTAGGAAATTTAATGAGAGTATCTATGAAAGGGAATAGTTTTAAGAGAATACAGAATGGAAGCTGCTTTACTGCTGATACTACATGTAGCTGACATCTGAAGAGTGTTGCAGAGGATCCCTCCAGATCCTAGAACATAAGAGGTTTGAGGGTAATGAAAAAAACAAATAAATAAAAGAAACCACATCAATGTCAAGAGAAGGCAGCCCAACTCTTATTAAAGGTATCATTGCTTCTAGGCTATGAATTTCTCTGAAATGAGTGTCCATCTACAACTGGGAAGACTTCCTTTTGCCACTTCCCTGAGAAAGAGGTAACACTTCACCTTTGGAGATCCCTTTCTGCCATGACTGAGTGTACAATAAGGATTTTAATAATGAAAAAACTAAACACTTGAACAATTATATCATATTAGATAGTCTAATAAAAACTCTGGTGCTGGGGAAGAAGGCCGTAACCTCTCCAAGTAACCTTTCACTCGTGAAATATTCAGCCTGTTCAACAGGAACAGCAGCCAGTCATACACACCCATTTGTTTTGCACAGTTTTCTGCATGTTTTCTTTTGCTCACCCATTCTAAAAACACCTATTACACATACAGAATTAGCCTAGATACTTTTATTTCATTTATGATGCAGCTGTGGAGTCTGGAACAAACTGTACTTATGGTAATACAATTTCCCTCTTATGAGCTGCAGTCCTAACAACAATGCACTTATAGAACAAAAATCACGGAAAAACAAAGCCTTTATTCATTACTGAGTTGTCCGAATCCAGACTCATCATTTTGAGCAACACATTTCTCCAGTATCAGAGAGCAACTAACTGAAGGACTTTTTAAATTCTAAAAAAGTCTTTGATTGTGAATTAACTTTCTAAAAGCTAATAGATAAAGAAACATATAGAAGATAACCAAGTCAAAGTAATTCTCAGGTATAAATAGTTAATGCTGCTTCTCTCCAACACCAACTCCTTAGGATGACTCCTAGTTACTTGTGAGTGTGCCTCAAAATTTTTATTGGTCAGAGGAGTCTGTCCTACACAAAACCTATGCATTTTCCCTTACTTTCTAGTAAGTGTTTTCAGGACTGATTTTTTCAATAATTCCTTTGAAACATATTTACTTCTGAGCATCATCCCCAAACAAGTCCATCTTAACATTTATAGTCAGATATAGCTGTCTAGGATCATCCATCACACTGAAATTTCTCTTTCAAAAACAGAAGACATATTAAAACTATACAAACACATGTGTTTTATACATACCAATGTAAATTGTTGGAGAATGCCCATCACCCTTGGAGCTAAAGAGCCATGAGTTAATGCATTCCAAAATAGGAACAAGAATCAGTAGTGGCACGATGCTTATCACGTTCATTGCTGCAACTGGCAAGACAAATCCACTGAAGTGCAAGTTGGAATTCATGGTTTGGAGATAATATCCTGAAGGAATCTGTATTGAAGGATAAAACCACAATCCATGGATAAGATTTTCACTATATTTGGAAACCTCTCCGACTTTTTCCTTCTGAAGAAGTCACATTAAACCAAATACCTGCTGGCAAAAAAGGAATGATCATTCATGATTAAAGCCTTTCAGACAGTGACAATATTGTTCTCTGCCAGAACATAACATTTCTCTTTTATAACATTTTCTCCTACATTTAACAAATTAAGCAACAGCCTATAAGTTTATTTGATCACCCCTAATTAGAGCCATCAGCCAATATACTAAATGGTTCCACCCAATACTTCAGTCACTTCACCCAGACAGTGTTTAACAGAACAGAATCCTAAAATAGCAAAATGCAGAGTGATTTTATTTTAGAATTGCAAGGCTCAGAGTGATTTTGGACTTACGATTGTGTGCTCAAGGTAGGAGTAATTCTTAAGACACTCTTGCCAGCGCTTTAAAAACTACAGGGAATGAAGATTTGGGTACAGCCTTAGAACCAGCTTAATGCAACTCAGAGCCAGAGCACCTATAGAGGACTTCCTTTTACCTAAGTGAACTGAAAACCAAAGAAGCAGATGAGGAACCTCCCAAAAGCAGACAACAGGGTACACAATTAAGTAGATTTGTAAGACTCGCTCACTACAAAAGCAAATAATTCCTCCCGCTCATGTGAGGCTGTACAGAAGAGCTGTTGAGTTCATAATAAAGTGTAAAATCAAAATTCTGATGGCTTCTACTAACAGGTTTACAGATTTTTCAGTGTTTTTTTTTTTTGTCTGGGTTTATTTTAAGGAAGCTTGATTAACTAATTTCATGTGCAGCAGGGAGCCATAATCCACTCTATTTTACAGACTGGGGAACTCCAGCAATTCACAGAGTACGGGCATGACAGAACTCAACATAGAACTGCATTCTTTACTCTGTCTCTGTTTTTAGTGAGTTCTGGATTCCTGCAGCATCCTGCACACTCCTCAATATAATCAGTAATTTCAAAGCCAGGTAGAATATTGCTGCTTTATAGCTGTCTGAAAATTAATGTATAGTTATTAACTGAGCTCATGTAGGGTTTCTCACTGATGGTTATAGTCAACCCTACCCACCAGGAGTCTGTTCAGTGCTCAGGAATTACTCAAATGCTAACTCTTAGCAAAAATATTTTCACCTACATTCCACCTCCAAAAGGAAATATCAATTGTAAAAGGGAGAATAAATAGCAACAGAACTATGTATTTTTAGAACTGAGTCAAATTTTGTTGGTTCCTTTTTTTCAACACCTATTGCAAATAAGAGTTGACTTCTTAATAGGAATTAAAATATCATCAATGTGAATCACAGGCACTGAAATCTGTTAACTAAATAATATGAAGAAATTACTATTAATCTTTACAAAAAAAAGATACTGATCTATCTCTTAGTTTGAGAAAGAGCCTTAAACTGATTCGAAATTCTGCCAAAGGATAAATTTCTTTCAGCAGTGGAAAGACATCTAGATTTTCTAGATAAATACTTTATTATGAACTTGATAAATGATCATGTCTGTTTAATTTTCATCTGATCATTAATGCATAACCTTGGTCATGTATTTGTGTTTGGTGGTTTTGAATGGTTTTTTTTTTTTGTTTGCTTAGGATTTTTTGTGCTTCTGGGGGGAGGGGAAGGGTTGGGTAGGGAAGAGGAGAAAGAATGAGGCAGATGGATGGGGACATAGAATGATGGCAAGAGGAAGTGTCTGTGAAGCAGTATATGCCACATATTTGTAAGAATTTCCTCAAGCAGCATTTTAACACCAACGACTAAAAATGAATTTCCGAGCCAGCTCATGAACTTGTTATTCCAGTTGCCAAAGGGTAGGGCTACCTCCAGCTCCTGCTTAGCCAGGATCATCCAGACAAAGGAATCTGAAGGAATCGTGTCAGCTTAAGGAGCTTCTTGACACATTTACATTTATATCTCACACACACACACACGCTCAGAAGTGAAAAGAACCACACAGCCTGACAGAGGGGCTGTGAAAGGACTGCTGCTTTCCACAAATGGAAACCCACCCACTCCCACTGGAGGTACAACAGCCACACAATCCTGTCAAAACAGTAGGAGAAATATGCAACCAAAACAGCAAATAAAGGTTTTCTCCCTCTCCCCAAAAGTGAGGGGACATTTAGGAAATTGGGAAACTACATTTTTCAGAAAAACTGAGCCTGAGTCTCAGTGTTGCTAACTTACATGGCAGCATGAGGAGCACAAGACTCTCACACAAGATGGTTCAGCCAGTAAAAAGGTTCCAAGAAAGGAGTAGCAAGCACTCACACAAGCTTCATAATGAGTCTTGACCAAGACAATTTTCATTATTTGAGGAGATCAGAGGCTATAGCAAGGTATATTGTTAGGCAATTAAAACTACGCTGCAAGGCTGCTCAGCTGGCAAAGCAACAGTTAGGGAAAAACACACCTAGAGACACAGTATTAAACAACTTGCCACAGTCTATTGTGAGATCTTTGTTTAAAAGCTGTGTACCCACCTGCATAACGCATGTTCTGTACAGAATCTGGAAAGTAAACAATGGGAAGAGTCTGGCGAGTGACTTTGTGCCTTCCACCTGAGTCTCACTGTACTGACCACCGTGGTTTTCCTTGGCATGGTCCAGCCAGTTGGTCACGCCTGCGCTAAAGTAGCGATACCGCACACAGCACGTTTTCAGGGCACTGAAAATGACCCCAAAAGTTGTCAGCAGGGAACTGTCTGCAAACAATCAGAGACATTAGGCATTGGTATGTTTTTGCCTGCTGCCAAAATAAACAAGCCAAGACAAAACACTTTGGGAGGGAAAATATAAGCTGGTATACTCACCTTTATGTGTTTTTAGGGAGGGGAAAGGTAATAACAGCCTGGATGTGTTTAAAAACATTCTTTTTGAACCCAGTTGCTTCACAACATAATTGTCACAAAAGCAATCCTGTCCAACAGCCACAGAGAAGAGTGCCTTTTATTACAGTTATTTAACATACCACAATGTGTTTCTCTGGTTGAGCAGGCAAAATACTTATTTCCTTTGTTTTTTCTTTCCATTTATTGAATGTGTATTGAATGTCTGCTGAAGTCCAGCAGCAAGGGAAGGGTAGTAGCGGAGCGAGAAGGAAAAGGAGTTTAAAAAACAGTTGATGAGTCAAGAGAATTTTCATGGATGAATTTCAAAGCCAGAATTATCATCTCAGGTCTTCCAAGTAGTATGCCGGACAGAAGAGGAGTTTTGAGTTTAGTACCTGGCCTATTAAAACTTGTTCACTGGTTACTGGGGTCAGGAATTGCTAACTTGGTTCTCAGATGAAATGGAAGTAGAATGAGCACAAAACTGTTAGCACCAGTCTTGGGAATGCAGGTTCATTTACCTTTGGTGAATTGCCATTCATGCAAATAGGGGTTATGGCATTTCTTGGCTTTTCTGAGTGCTGAAACACTGCAATAAGTTGGGTATTTATAAATAAATACTTCCAAAAACACAAGGTGAACTAAGATAGCAGAATGAAAACATCTCCCTAATGTCTCCAATGTGGAAATTATTTCTTTAGAAATATCCATTGACACCTACTAGAAGCACTTGCTTTAAAGTACTAAGGGCATTTTATGAGATAAATTAATATTTAAAACTCCCTGGCTGTGTAGTATCAACCTGCAGACTGTTGCCACTATGGAATCAAATCTGAGATAGCATATCAAAACCCGAAAACACAGAGTTGGTAGAGTCTTTATTGTTCTGTAGGACTGTACTAGGCAACTATTCTCACCACTCATTGTAAGTGATGTTTAAGTTTCAGACCTAGATAATTTTAAGACCAAATCTGAAGACTAAAAGAAAAAAAGTGGAGAATTCCAGAGTGGTTTGACTAAGAAGCTAACCAGAAAACAAGTGGGACTTGGGGCTCTTCTCAAAGCAGAGTTAGTTTCAGAAGTAAATAAAAGGTAACAGAACATTTGGTGTCAGCTCAATTCATTGGCAGAATAATGAAATGTTGTAATGAAATGTTTTAGGTTAGAGAAATGTTATTTTGCTTTGCCCTACACTAGAGACTGGACATCCACAAAAAGAGAATAGGAAGCAATAATGTGGTGCTACTGCTCTGCAAGGGTTTGAACCTAGTCAGGTTTGAAGTCAGAAGACGCAGCGAGTGCCCCATGACAAGCCCAGCAGAGAGCTCACAAAGCAGCAGCAAGGCTGTGCCCTGGCTCATCTGACCTGGTCTCAAAGACAGCCATGGTCATCTCCTTTCCTTTGGAATGTAAGGGGTTGGGCAGAAAAAAAGTTGAATCAAACATGACAAAATCAATTCCACCAGCAGCAGGCATAACACAGCTCTTCCTGCACGGGCAAAAGCTGTGACACATGCCCTGACATGACAGAAAACATACATGAGTTTACCAGACACTGCCTCCCACTTTTACAGCCTACCCACAATCTCCAGGTTTATCTTTACAGAGGATGGATATCATTTCTCACAAGCAGATTTTGGAGGGCTAAAACCCAAGGATCTCCAAGCAAAAAGGGCAGCGTTATGGAAGAAATAGCTTAGATATGCAGGATGATTTCTTCTGTGAAAGTATTCTCCAAAGACATTTCCTAAGACAGAGTTGCCTCTTACCTGTTTTGGGTTTGTAAATCATTTCACCCCGAACCATGTGAATTGTGATCATAGCCATAAGCCCAGACACAAATGGGATGAGAAAGCCAAGGTTCCTGGCCACAGACTGCTGGATGTAAGAAATGCTGACAAAGACAACTGCTGAATTCAAGTTAACCAGCCAATGAAACCTGGTACACAGAGACAAGAGAGAGAAAAGTGGAGAGGCTGAATAATACAAAAGCCTTTACAGAAGATTAAAACATCCAATTAAAGGCATGGTTAAGTATAGTAATCATGGACAGCATCAGTACCATGCACACATTAACACAGCAATTAAAACAGATTTTCACTCAAATGTCTCAGCTCCAAGAGGTATATGATTAAAGTAAGTGTACTAAGGCAGTAGAGCTGAACAAATTATCAGTCTAGTAATGGAAATATTCTTGTGGGTGACATTAATTAAATACATCAACATTTACCATTTACACATTTAATATCTGGTAACAAGTTTTGTGTATGAAATACCATCAAATCATATATTTCAAGCTTAAGAGAGAAATGTCTTAACGCCCTTCCTTAAGAAATATTAAATGCTAAAAAACGTAAGAAATATTGAATTTTGATTTATCACTTATTAGTTGCAAGGCTCAGCTTGAATTTTTGTTGGCTTCTGGAACATCTTGATAAGGAGGTTCGTTCCCCAGCACAATTTTCTATGAGACTGCAATTGGCAGTAGGGGTGCTTCCCAAGTAAGCCCTGAGCCCCTCCTAATCACAGAAAATATTCAAAGGACAAATCCCGCACTCTTGGAAGCAGATGTCATACCACTAGTGATGGATCTACTGCAGTTTGGAACCTCTGAAAACAGCACAATTATTGAGCAGTACTGTCCCAATGTGTCAAAGATTACAGTTTGTAAACAACTGCAAGAAAAGAACCCTTTCCCTTTGCTGGGGCCATAGCAAAATGGTTTCATTTAAAGGTGAAATACACACCAATACATAATTGTACAGTTTAATACACATAACTGGAAGAAGCAAAGCTCCTTTTCTTGTTCAGTGCCACTTCTGCCTCATGTATGCTATTTGGACTTGAGTATTTGGGCTAATGAATCTAGAATTATCTTCAGTGACAAAAGATTTGGAATTATGTTACTTGATGATGATATAGTTGGAGTGATTTTGTACATAAAAATACTGACCCATTCAACTAAAGCTTTAAAAAAAATATAATTACATGACTCGTTTAGCTAGAACTTGTGTAGAAGTATTGAATCAATTCTTAACTGACAATTTTTAAATTAGACGCTTCAGTGGCTGTTTTCCAAACTTTCCAAAGAAGTGTGCCTGAGCTACCTGAAGTCCTGACATTCTTCATGACTCTGTGAGTGTTTGACTGGAAATATGAGCATCCAAAGAAAACCCTGGAGTACAGGAGAGCACTTTCATTTTTCACTGCTGCGTAGCAACGTACTTTCAGACTGAAATGTAAAGTTCCCGCCCTCTCACAAAAATTAGAAGAAAAAAGCCCAACCAATGTGTTTAACAATCCCTATGGCCAAAACAAGAAAGATGAACTCAATACACATATGAGAATTCTGGGATGTGCTCATATCATCCTGACAGCAGCAGATCAGTATTCGGGCCTTTATTACATAAAGAGTCTCAGAGCTCACATCAGGGCATAGCAGATTTAGTTAGATACATCAAACTGAGTATCCTGTCCAGCTTTGCAGGGAAGAGCTCCTTCCTGAAGCTTCAGCACTCTGAGGTCTCTTCACAATGAGAGCCAAAAGCCAGCTTGAGAGGTTCATTTTAAGAATGCAGCCCAGATACAAACTTAAATGCTACTGTGACGAGCCTACATAAACCTAATAATCTTCTTAAATCATTTTACAGAAATGTATTTGTTGTGAAAACTTTAAAGAAGTAACATCCAGATGATTCTTATTGAAAAGTATTGTTTATGCTTATACATCTTTGTAGGAGGACATCAATTTTTTCAGAATGACTATGGAGCTCTCTGCAGAAACAAAGTGGGGGGGAAAAAAAGTCCCAAAGAGGTAGAAAAAGATTTTAAAAAGTCAAAGTAAAGTGTAATGAGGAAAATGGCAGAAACTGATCTGCATATATGGAAACAAAAAAGAGAGAGTGAGGGTGGAAAACATCATTGGTCCCACGTTCTCTTCAGTTTCTTACAGCAAGTCTGTAAGATGAGCTACAGCTCTGCTAACTCTCACCCCGGTCTAGATCGTACCCTTTGCTCTCATTCCCTCTCCCAACAGACAGAATGTATTTCTCCTGCTGCAAAATAGTACTAGTCCATAACCTTAACCCTGGAAATGCAGAAGGCCCTAGAAAAATTTAATCCCACAGAAGCCAAGTCCCTTCTTCACTTAGAATTGGTATATTCTGTTTATTTATAAGGTCAGAGCCATAGTACATGCTGCAGGCTAGAACCAAGCCCTAAGATATGCAAAGCAATCTTCTTGAAGGATTGAATTAGAAAACAGGTAATTATCAGGACTTTTAACCCAATCTTTAATTCAGTAATTCTGATTGTTTAAACAGAACTTGGCTAAGACCAGACTCAAACTCATCAAGAGCATGCCCATCTCATTTTATATAATTTTAAAATTCAATCCCACGACAAACGCCCACCAAGAGAGAACAGGCTACCAAGAAAAAGTGATGATATTCTGAGGGGTTTAATGAGATTAAAAATGCTTAGAATGAACCCCCCATTCTCCTAAATTTTGAGATTGCATTCCAACAGCTCCTCCTTGGGTGCCAGTTCAAAAATTAAATTTTTTTGAATCTCACGTGTGCCTCTCTTGATATTTCCAAAGTTCCAAGAACTGACCCATTTGGATTTCCCCAAGGAACTTTTTATTCGTATTATATCTCCTTTGTAATCAACACTGAGAAATGTCACTTTGATTAAACACAATTCTGAATGGCTAAGACCACTGTACAATAAACTCTCCAGAGCTATCTTTCAGAACAACTGATTGCTCTCCAGTCTTAATCCCCCAGAGTGTTATTTAATCAAAATGATGTTGCTAATTAAGGATTAAAACTCAGAATAGAGTAAAAAGGAAGGATTTTTTTTCCTCTTCTCTCCTATGGGCAGGTCAAGGAGGCAGAATCTGCTCTAAGGAACTAAACAGTCCCATCCACCTTTGGTAGAGCTACTTTATTCACTGAAGTTTGGATTTAATTTAAAACTCTTTGATATTAACATAATTGGAGGAAAAAAGAATAGCCAGGAAAGCCATCCCCAAAGGAGGAAAGATCTGATTCACCAAGATCTTCATTGATTCTTCAGCATTGCATTGTTAATATGCAAATATGCTCAGTTTATATTTTAATAACTGTGCATGTAAAGGAGAGAAAAGGGGGCAGTTTAGGGCTTTCTTTCACCCTGCCTTGAAGCAGGAATATGGAGATTCCCACTGCAGCTTCCTCACTACACAGTTTAACCAAGTACAGCACTCTCTACAGGGCTACAGGAGGGGCAAATAAGGTCAAGCAAATAATCAAAAATTATGCATGGAGAAAGAAATAGTTAATACGAAAAAAAAAAAAGAAATCCAAACCCGGATTTTTAAGAACCATTTTAAGAGCAATTTTTCCTAAAGAATAATAAAAAAATCAACTAAAATACAAATGCTAAGTGGTTTCTCAGATGCCAGAACTTCTCAGAAACAAAGCTGAAACCATACAGGAGATCCCTGCCACTGAACTTAGTTTGAGACTACTCACAATCCTGACTTCCAGCAAACCAGCAGCCTACTGCTGCCTGTCACTGCTAAAAATTTACCCTGATGTAAATCCCAATATATCATTGAATTTTGTCACTGTTACAGAGCAACAGCAAAATGTCCTAAAGGCATAGCCATGTTAAAGGCAGAAAACCAAATGGAAAATGTTGCTCCAACAGCAAATAGGTTGGCAAGTCTTTTGAGTATTTGGGCAAATTGTTTAATCCTGAATGCTCTGATTAAATACTTCTGTAGGAGGCCAAAATAGATTATCCTCTACTAGCAAAAGGAAAAAGTCAGGAAAAGTTTTAACTGAACCTCTTAGGAACTCTTGCAAAATCTAGAAGTTTGGCAGTTAAAAACAAAACATGAAACCCACCATCCACAGGATCTGTGAATTTCAGCAGCGAATTTCAAGGCAATGCTCTATCACTCCCAACAGATATTTAGCCAACATTAAATTACCAACCAGTTGAAAAATGAAAGCAGTTCCTTTGGTCCACAGTCCTCGAGGCTGTACGCACTTAGTGGACACACGATAGCTCTTATGCCTCCTATTCCCAGACTGGCTGTGAGGAGGGCAAAGTAGAACACAATTTTCTGCTCCCTTTTGGGTAGAGTGTGAAGAATGTGTCGTCTGTCGATGTAAACGTCTTCAAAGGGGAATGACACCACAGGTAATAGTGCTGTGCCTGGAATGGAGTGAAAATTGTCATTTGAAAGGAATTAGAATCAGATGAATAAGACATATATTTTTTAGAGCAGGCATGTTGAAAAGACAGATGGAAAATCAAAGATACACAAGAGAAAAGTGCAAAGAGGGAGAGGCATAGTTCTGTAGAGAGGCAGAAACATTTTGGATATTGCTATATAAAGTAAGGCAATACCACTATGGAGCTCCAAGAAACCAAACCTCTTCTGAAATGCTTGTAAGGATTCAGGTTCTTCTATCAATTGAACGACCAATTAACAAAAAAAATCCCACAAAACATCCCACAGTGGAGTGCAGCTTTTTTTGCATCTTCTAAAACCCCAGAACTGTAATAGGAATCATAATTTAAGAAATAAATTCTCAAAACTTCTATGGAAAATGTCCTTTTTTCTTTATTCTGCAGCAGCTTCATAGAAAATATGATTTTCAGAAAATTTAACTATAGAAGCACTGCCATGAATTGCATTTGCCACCTCTAGTCAGCAAAGCAAGTCTTTCAGATTTAAACAGCTACAGATTTTTCAAGTTTTAATGGACACTAAGCTTAAAATATATTGATGTGTCAACAACACCAGTATTAGCCACGACTGTGACTGTGCATCAAACTTTAATATATCAGGAATGTTTAATGATTTATCTCCAAAGGAAGAAATGCTCTAGTTAAAACAATAACCAAATGCATCAAATTGTGTTTGTGTCTCCAATCTTCTACTTTCAGAAATGCACTAAAAGGACAAGTGGCAGAAAGATGCAAACCAGAATACCAGGGAGAAACAGTGGAACACAATAGCAAACACTTTTCCAGACTGCTTGAATAATGGTTTTGCAATCTGCTCAAGAACATTTCAGGAATGACTCTGATTTTTTTACTTGCTTTGTTGCATGTCTAAATAACAATGTGGCCGGCTATTGCAGAAATCAGGCTTGCTCAACAACTGGTTCAAGCAAGAGGCATTTCTATCAACTTGGTTTAATTTGACAGAGTAACCATCAGATGCACCACCAGTGCATGGGAGATGCACTACCTGCTGCAGAGCAGGTGGATTTTGTTGGAGCAGTGCTTTTTTAGGTAAAAGGTGTTCAGAATAATAACCAGGGAAGATTCAGAATGTGCCAACAGAAGGCAAGCCCTCAGTGCAGGTATTAGGATACTCAAGGCAAAGTTTGTTTATAGTGGTATGTTCTTAAATACTTTTCCTCTTGTCCAAAAACAAAAGTCTTGTACCTTTACGTATAATACTCCTAACAGCAGGGAAGCAGCTCCTAAATTCTCTCTGACTGAAGCCTTGCATTTGTGCCAAACACTAATAACTTTAGGCGCGTGCTGAAGGAACCAATTTTAAGAGTTGAGCCTCCATGCTCTCAATAGCTGACTCACTTCAGAGGAGTCAAGTTTGTGCACCAGCTACACAGGCTGCACACACAAATGTTGCTTTGTCTTCTTGAAAGCACTGCCTCAGAAAACTACAAAGGTGAAAACACTGCAGCGCATTTCGCAGAGGAGGAGCCAAGTAATTAGGTGTTAGAGAAGGCTGGGGAAAACAGATTGCAAACACAACGCTCAAGAGCCTGTTTCTGCAAGAGAATTAGTAAAACCTGACATAGTCACCAGGGTGTCACCTACCTAGGAAGTGTAGGAACATGCAGATGCACACCAGCTTGACCCTCCCCACGAGGTATTCAGCAAGCCAGCCCACCAGCACCGGTGTCAGCGTGGAGGTGCCCACAAAGCACATATTGACAATCGCTGCCTGGTAGCTGCGATAGCCAAGCTTGACAGTGCAGAAGAGGATCATGTTGCACACGATGCCGAAGAACGTGAATCGCTCACACAGCTCCACCAGCAGCACACAAACAGCCTCTTGGAGCTTCTTCTCGGGCTGAGGCAGTTTTCCAGCACGGTTGCTTCTCCCAGGTGGGGGTCCTTGCTCCTTGTCGGCCATGTGGTTCAAAAATCCCTTCTCCTGCATATCCCTTCTGTCTGCATCAGGCATGCTTGTCCTTTTTTTTTTTTTTGGAGTATGACTGAGTAGATCAGCTTAAGTTACAGGTATACTTCACTGCTCCTCCACTGTCATCAGCAAACTGGTAAGACTCTCGCTTTGAATTCCACACTTTGCTACTACAATTCCTTTGGGCACCTGTCACTTTTGAGATATTACATATAGGATCAAAGAATATTATAAAAAAAACCAAAACCACCCAAACAAAAAAATCAAAGAACTATATGAACATTTCAGCTTCTGAATTTAGTAACACTAGGAAGTTAAGTAGTTTATTTATTTAGTTCATTTGGGGGTGAACAAGATTTTTCCCCAGAATTATATTACCTATTAAATGATGTGAATCCAATACTGTATGCTAAACTCAATCTGTATGTTAAAGATAAAGGTTTAAACATACACGAAAGCTAACATTTTCAGCAGAATTCAAATAACAGATTGAGAAAATTATTTGTTTAAAATAATCCAATACTTTAATTAGGCAACAAGTGAAAAACAGCAAGTAGATAAAGACAGGGATTTTTTTCAAGGTTAATATTATCCAATCATTGTGATATTTCTTTCTATTTCTGGTTGAAATGCAGATAAAGGTAATTATAAAAATAAGTAATGCTACTAGGTTTAAGCTAGAAAAACAAATTTTAAAAGAAAGTAAGTTGAATTTATTGTCAAAAATAAAAAAAGAGCAATCTAGAAGCAGCCTAACCTACAACTGTTTCTCTAGGCAGATTCTGCCCTGTAGCTACAATGCATCAGAAGGGGCAGGGGCAAAGGCAATGTTCTCTCCTATCAAACAAAAGCTATTACAGCCTTGAAAGGGAATTAGGAAGAGCCAAACTCACAGTGCTTTATAATGTTCCTGCTGCTTTATCCACAGCGAAGTTTGCGGATTTACTAGGTCAGTTTCTCCATTTTGTGGAGCTCATTAAGATCACTAACACCTGTTCAAAACGCTTCCACCTACAAATGGAAGCGTCCCACGTCTATCTCGTGCAAATGTAAATGCATACACACGTTACAAGGAAGTGGAAAACAGGGTCAGCTTCTCTAAATGGAGCCCTCAGTGTTTCTGATGGCATTTTTTGAGACATAGGTTCTACTGTTTGCTTCCATCTGTTCTTATAAGTACTTGAATTTGGCCTCTTCAGATCTGTTTAGAATATGAGGACGACTACATCACAAAGCAGAAGCACAACAGTATATAACCAGTAGGGATAAAGATTCCAAGATTACTCAAAAAAACCCCCAAACCAACTGTGATTCAAACACAAAGCCTAGAAACTCTGAAGCTTATATCTAAGTAGTAATAGGCTGTTTCCTAAAATTAAATATATTTTTTAATCTATTACAAGTCTAAAGCAAGAACTCAGACAGCAAAACCCTCTTAGTTTTCAGAGACATTCTACTGGGGATGAAAACAGCTGTGACTGGTAACACGCCAAGAACTATGTCTGTCTTCTGATCCGTGATAGCTAAAATGAGCCTCCTTTGGACAAACCAACCAGAGAAATCAAAAGTATAACTCAGGGTAGTTTCTTCATCAAAGCCTAAAGAAGCCAATCTCAAATCAAAACAGAACAGAGAAAAGTATTTTAACTCAGAGATGCACGTATCTTCTGTTGCATGAAGCTACTTTTGTCTAACTCTTCATAAAGAAAATGATTTTTCCTTTTATTTTAAGCGAATACAACTGTACTTTAGCATCGGATAGAAAACACAAGGACAAATAAACTCCTGCTCCAATAGACATTTGAATATAAAATAGTCTGTTTTCCTTCAGAGTGCCAAGTTTACCTGTTCTCATGGGTACTAGCAGTTCATAGTGAATCATATCATGGGAAGCAGCACAGAGAGCAGAGCTCCTAGCTGGGATGGCTCCTCTTAGTCCTCATATGGTTTCATTTACCCTAATTTGGTGTTACAAGCTGGGAAAAGGGAATAATTGACTGAGCTTTATAAATGCCATAGAAAGCAGGAAGTGGATGATTTTCATGATTACTTTTGAATTGCCTTTGCATGTGATTAATAAGGGTGTGGCAGTGACAGTCGCAGATCAATCAGCACAGGAGTTAACATGCTCAATGCTAAGCGAGTACACAGCTTCATATGACAATAGGATCTTTATTGATTTACTTTTTAAATCACTTCTGCAGCAATTATAAGTGGTCACTCTATCTACTTGATGTGGTTTTTAGTGAATTCTAGTTGAATTACCTGGCATTGAATTGGCTTATTCTTACCTATTCTTACACAAGGTAACAGAACTGCATAAAGCCTGAAGAAAAACTCTATTATTTTTGCATTAACATACGTAGAGCTCTCTATATACTGAAGCTTCTAGAAACTGGACACACAAAATAACTGCTATTTCAAAACCCAGCCCTTCTGGCAGTCCCTCTGCCTGCCAGTAAGGACTTTGCACGTTTTTCAAACAAACCTTCTCCAAAGATCTGAAAATGTGGCAGTCAGACCTCGGAGAGAGGTTTGTAAAAATACTTGTTCTCACACGACAGTGTCAGCCCACTAGAGGTCTGGCTGTTAAAGAGTTGCTATTCGGTGCCCTACCACCCAAGGCTAAAGGTTACTTCTTCTCATACTAGAACCTCTACATTAGCATTAGGCAAGTGAATTAAGCTGGACAGGTTGGAAGTGAAATTTTCTACTAATTTTCTCTGAAAAGGGATAGTTGTCAGTGCTTTTATTATAGAGGTAATTTATTGAAATTGAAGAGGCAGAACTTCAGTGTCCAGCACAAAAGTTCTTCTGCCTAAAGGGTAGTAGTGGCTTTAGACCTCTGTTTGTGTTCTAGAAAGGTCAGTCTCTCTAATGTTATAGTAAATTTAATTCAGCTTTACTCTCACTCTTTTAAAGAGCATGTGAGAGGTGTTACCCTTCATCATAGCATTGGCTGTGCTTCCTGCTAAATATCTGGGGTGGAAACAAAATTGGTATGGACAAGGCTGACAATGCAACACAAGAATTTTGACACTGTAAATAAAAAATTACATGGGTCAAATCTTTCTAGGTAGCACTAGGATTCACATTAACCTGTATGGGTTGAGAAGCTGGCTCACACCTCAACTGACTTGAGGACTGCAATTTAAAAGACAGAAGAAATGCAGAGCAAAAGGTTAATAGTTAAAAATAATAATAAAAATTTCGCTTCTAGGACGAGCTTTGTCTTTTTCTATTAACTTTTTTATTCTTTTTTTGTCCTTTTTTTTTCATCTTTAGGTGTCACATTGGACAATGTGTTAATTCCTATGTCCTATATCACAGGTGAATAATGAAAATTCTATTTAAAATGTTACCTCAGACAACCATTTTAGTGATTTCTGCACTGCCTCTCACTGTAGTCTCAGAGTACTCTGACCTGAAACAGAACCGTGACAGAATTTGGCAGTGCTTCTTATGGAGTTCCCAGCATTTCAAACCCATATCTGATGCTTGTGAGAAACTTCATCAGCATCAGTAAAAATGCTGCCTAATATTTTTCTGACTATATACCAGAAGAATAAATGCATGCAAACCCCAAGTGCTTTGTGAAGCATGTAAAAAGTCGATTAAGAAAGTGAAATGTAGTCATGAGGAGTTTGAGAAAGCCAATTTATGAAATCTGTTATGCTAGCAAATCTACTAAAATAAAATTGTTTTGTATTTCATAAAGATCTCTCAAATGTTTTAAAAGGATGCTTCGAAGGCTGAAAAACAGCATCTATGAAATAACCAGCTTTTAAAATTACTGACTATATGAGATATTCTCTGAGACGTTCTGGAACTGTGGTACCACATCAACTTTGAACAATTTTATTCTCCCTTCAGTAAGTATTTTTGCAAAAGTGTCTACACTTTAGCCAGATAACATCTGGCAACCTTACCCAGTTCTGCCTTGCTGCGGGATGGATGCTATGTCTGTCTTGTTCCATGGTCACTTTTGTCTGTGAAAGTGCAAGACTAAGGTGAGACTTTAAATTTAGGGAAAAGCTGTATTTTAAGAGGTGTATTTGTTTTTTCCTAATGTAGTAATAGTCGAAAATAATGTGGGAAAACCATTTTCTTAATTCTGCTGAAATGCAGCATACCAAGAAAGAGAATTAAATCCCTCTCCCAAGAATGCCCCAGAGGTCCTGGTGGAGAGTGCAGACAGGACCTCTCTGCTAGAAGCTTTATTTTCTCTGCTTGTCCTGCAAAAGCCTGTCTTCTCCCTGAATCCTGCTTTTCCCACAGCGTAATTTTTTTTCCTTTCTGTTTCTCTTACTTAAGCAGGGAGTGGGGCAAAAGCACAGAACTGACACCAAGCAAGAATTCCACAGCTTCTTCCATGGTACCTAAAGCAGTACAAGAATGTACAAGATGTGAACGTATTGGAGTGAGTCCAGTGAAGGGCCATGAAGATGCTCAGGGGACTGAAGCATCCCTCATATGACCAGAGGCAGAGAGAGCTGGTACTGTTCAGCCTGCAGAAGAGAAGGCTCAGGGGGTTCTTATTCATGTATAAAAATACTTGAAGGGAGGGTGCAAAGAGGACAGAGACAGGCTATCCTCAGTGGTGCCCCGTGACAGGACAAGAGGCAACGGGCACAAACTGAAACAAAGGGAACTCAATTTAGGAATAATTAAAAACTTGTGAGGTTGTCAAATACTGAAAGAGGGGATGGAGTGGAACCTTCATTCCTGAAGACATTAAAAACCTGACTGGAGACAGTGCTGAGCAACCTGCTGCAAGTGACTCTGCTCTGAGCAGGTGGGGTAGAGTAGACAATCACCAGAGGTGCCTTCCAACCTCAACCATTCTGTGACGCTGAGCAGCAACACTAAATACTTTGGCAAAGTAGAATCTAAGGAAGATGATAGAAGAAAATGTTTCTTGCCCAGTTGCTGGGCATGACCTCTCTGACTGAGAAATTTACACTCTACGAGTGCTAATTTATTTTGATAATTTTTTTTTCAGGGAGATGGTTTTAAAATTGCTGATCCTCAAACCTTTACTATAAACGAGAATTATTTTGGCATGATTACCTTGTTCCTTCAAACCGCACATGTTTTATTTTGGGGATTTTGTTCAAACGTATATAATTATCTATGCTAAGCAGTTTATCATATGTTCTAAGGCTTTTGTCTTTATTGCACCTAGCTGACGGTTTTATAATTCAGGAGTAATTGAATTGCAATTATTTTTCATGATGCATGGTGTGGTTTTATATCATGTTGTTGGCAGATATTCTTTATGGTGTCGTTTGGTCTAATGGGAAAATTAGAAGTAGCTCTATCATATAGAAAGATGGCTTTTTTGTGTCGTGTTATAGTTTGTAGATGGCACCCAGGATATTTTCTTTTGACATATAGATTTTTAGGTAGAGGCTGAAATGAGATTCTAAAGCAGAGTTCACAGTTGAGACAATATTATCTGTACATCCAAGACGATTTCAACTATTCTCCCATGGTGACAGCTCGTTTATATTCAAGTCCATTTAGTAGACTGTGGTTAGTATTCTAAAATACATATATAAGTACTATGTGGTGGCAGAGTTTTTGCTCTAAATTCATCCCTGATCCAACATAACTGGTTTCAGAGAAGCCAGGAAAAGGTGTCAGCATCTTTTTTAGAAGCAAATATTCATCAGAGCAGGGGATTGACAGTAGATCTCCCACCTCACTGAAGAGCTTTCCAACCACTGCAGTGCCCAGATAGTCTTTTAATCTCTCCTGCTGGAGCTTTACATTGTGTAAAGTTTTGTGAGCTGTACGGGAGCTGACTTTGTAACCTAGAGACTAGGGCTGCTCTCCTGGAATTTGGGAAGAGGAAAATTCAAGGCTCCATGTCAATGAATAGTTAATTATGTCTACAAAAGAGACAGTCTTCAACAGGCAGGAGAGAGAAAGCTCTATCTGAGAAAAGTACAGTTTTGGCCCAAGAATGGTAGAAAATGAGAGCTGAATCCTGGAGCCAGCAGAGCATCCTTTCACAAAGGGAAAAGTATTACTTTAAAGTTTTCACTTTCATCCACAAAATAATATCTGGAATCTCACAAATTTGTATGGGATGTGTCAATGGTCATCTGAACCCCAGATCGTCTGCCCATATAAAATTCTCGTACACAAATGATCACATAAAGGTTGATGGCAGGAAGTTTCAGAAAGTTGTCTTGAAACCTTTTGTATTTCCGTTATCTGTTCATACACATTTCTGCCTTGAAAACTGGTACGGGAAGTAGTGTAACATAATTTTATTTATTCATCTGCAAACTTGAACGTCCACAAGCTGAGAACTCAGTAAGTCACTACAGACCCTGTCTACAGTGCCTTGTGTGGCTTGGTTGAGGGAGAAACTGGCAGAATTTAAAATGCTTCTCTTGTAATGGCCAGTATTTTCTCATTAAAACTGATTTTTAACCGAGTTTTTGGTCTTTATGAAAGGTGTCAGCATGGTCAGCAGGTTAAGGGAGGTGATCCTTCCACTCAACACTGATGAGGAGATGTCTGGAGTATCAGATACAATGTCCTTCATTGTCAGCAATTTGCCTAAAATGAGTGAAACTGGAGTTACACTCCTAATCTGGGGATATGTACAGTAGAACTGTTTCAAAATTAGCTTCAACTGAAATACCCCAGATTAGCTTTTTCAACTCCATTTGCTGTTAAACCTGGCTGATTCTGACCAAAACAGATGACGGAGGGCTCACATAATCCTTTCTACTGCTGAAATGGGTGGGTGCTGGGATGTCTTCAGCTGCAGAGGTTTATGAAGGGAGGGGAGGTTTTCCCATGCCTCAAACGATGATAACAACGCATCACGTAACTTTATAGCTGGCTGTACCTCTGGGGTTCTGCTATTTGATGATGTGAATACACTTTTTCCTGACTGCATTTGGCTCTTTAAAGACATCACTGAATTTCCCAAAGTATGGTTACTCTCACTTAGATTGCAGTCTGGGAGATCTGAATTTGTATTTGGAAATGCTGTTTTCAATTTCCACTTAAAAATCACACTACAGCCGTCAGTGGCTCTTCCACCTGCTATTCAGCGCTCACATAGAATATTTGTCATGTTCAATACAAGAGATGTCTGCAACATCTGCCCAGGCAGTTTTGAAAGCATGGAAGCCATTTAAAAGAAATAAAACTAGAATAATTATTATTAACTTTATTTATATTTGACACATCTTTAAGATTAGGAGTCATTGGGTTTTAAACATTGGGCTGCAAATTTCAGTTTAACTGCTGGTGTGTGAATTTCAGGATAGAAATACAGTTGCTTACATGGAATACACTGAGTTTAAAAATAATCCTCCTCCATTCTGAGACATGCAATATACTACATTTTGAAAAATTCATTTTTTTTAGCGAGGTGCACCTGAATGTGTGATTCCAAAACAATATAATCAGACCAAATAGCTTTATCAAAGATAGCAATTCAAAGCTTTTAGTGCAAATGCATCACAAATGCTCGCACTTAGAAATTCTCTTTCTAAGGTCGTGTTTACAGACTCTGCCACAATAAAAGAACAAAAATATCTTTGATGATTTAGCAGAGGAAAAGGTGGTACTGAAAAAGAGATGAGAAAGAATGGGATGCAAGACACAATTGAAAAATAATTGATAGTGTTACAGGAAGAAAGCCTAAACTCAAAAAGAAAGACAGAAAGGGAATAATAGTGAAATAAATTTGGTATTAGGTGCTCACATTTTACAGTTAGATACATAAGTGTTTGTACATCAGTAGTTTTGTCACATTCATAATGCACATTCATAATGCACATTGACCTAAACCCACATTTGGGCTTCTCAGCTTTTCTCCCCATTGCTTTCTCCTTGACAGATCTTAGATATGTTTTGAAGATCTTAGATATGAGATCTCTTAGCGAGACGAACATCGAGTAATTATATTTGTGGCAGAAGAGATGAAGGTGGAGGAATGCAAACCAGGTTTTGGCTATCACACTAGGATCTGACAAGAAAAGAAAAACACAAGGACACCCTGATTTCCTCACTCAGCTCCCCTGGCCGAGCTGGAATGGTGAAGGAGAAGCCTACGTGCCAAGAGATGCACAAGGAGAGCACACGGGCTGCAGCGTTTAACAGCGACACAGCCACGTCACCAAAATGTTTGCCTTTCTCCATATCTAACAGTGAGCATCAATTTCACAGGGAAGACCTCAAGTTTTAGCAGAAAAAAAGTCTGGCAAGTGTTTCAAGGGATGAGGGAGACACCTTTGATTTTTTCCATAATTTCGAGTTCCCATTCCATGGAAGATTTGCAATGAGTTTATGTCTCTCAGATTACCACACCGCACTACCTGAAAATAAACACTGAATTCAGATCAGTTCTTACATTTACTTATGGATGATAGGGCACACAAATTGGTCTGGCTCCTTCCAAGAGAAAAGAATCATGCTTCCTGCTAAAAAAAAAAAGGCAGGGAGATGTTTAATATGATTGCAACTAACTGTTAAAATCCAGGCAGCTGGCAGAAGGAAAAAATAGCAGAGTTATATTGTCCCACTGCAGAGATGTTACATTTATAAGATAATCTCCAGCACAGTGCTCGTAGCTCATGTTTGTTCGCATACTTCAGAGGAATGTTTTCTAATCATCCAGAGAAGTTTACAGTGCTGTGTCGAGTTAACACCAGTGGAAATCAGGTCAGCAAGCAAGAGATCCATCATGAAACAGCTGTACAGCACCTGTGTGAGCTGTGCGAGTGGCTGCTGCTTCCAGTTTGGTGAAGAAATCACAACACGTATTTTTCACAGTGAAGGATTTTGGCAGGCACACAAGCACGCTTTCATGGAGTTGTAAAATCCTAATGGAGCTGTAAAAAACTGAGCAGATCTAAGCTTAAATCCAAAGATTTAAAATTCTTTCTTCTCATGGTCCATAGTGTGTTTCACCTCTGGACTTTGCAGGTGGGATGGACGGAGTTTGCCCTTCTCTGCTAGAAAATATGGAATACACCAACGAAGAGCAGGTAGGATTTCAAGTCTTTGGCACTGAATAAGGGAAAGAATTAGGTTTCAAAATATGTGCATGAAAGTAACCATTAATGTATTTGCTGTGATATGCAGTAATGTGTTTAAAATGCATCTTATCAGTGCACCAACTGTTTTTCAAGTTCTTTGTGAATTTTCAGTGTGAATGTGTATCCAGAGGCTCAACCTGATAGTCTTGAAGAGCGTTAATTTTCACAGGATGTCTCTAACCAGTCACTTCTGAAAACATTATCTGTTGCTAATTAAGTCTGGCACGTTTCTGTCAGATAGGCAAGGAATGTTATTTGCCACGCTAGAGATGGGTCAGTTATGGTACAGAGAAACTGTGCCTCCCTTGCAAATTAACAGCGGGGCCAAATATAGAAATGAAGAATCCTCAATAAGATCAGAGTAAAAACTAAGATCCTAAATAATGACTCTACTTACATAAGGATGAATCAAAGCCACCACAAATTTTACAAGGGAGAGGAAAAAAATAAGAAGCCTTTTCAAAATATTCCACAGTGTGACAATCAGACCATGGGCTTTATGTGTGGGGCACACCATTTAAAGCCTTTCTGTCATGATACTGAACATTATGTTGATATTTGTCTTGCTGGGAGAATAACCTACAGAACTCAAAGAAATTTTCCAGGCAGATATTCTCTAAATTGCTCTGCCTTGCAAAAAGGCAATTAATTTAAGTGAATCTTATTTTTTGAAATTGGACATTAAAATAAGCTTTACCCAGCTGCAGTCCTTACTGGAAACCCTTGGCAAGAATAGTTTTCCAATGCTTATTTGAAATCAGAAAACAAATACTATACTCCAAGCATTGCAAGATATTTGGCAGTTTTTTACCATGGCCCAGACTACAGTTCTCAGGAGTGACTTCATGGTGACAATGTGGTTTCTGATAGAAAACATAAAATGGTCTTATTCTGCACACGACTCGGATGCCGAGAAATCCTTCTGTGCTCATCGGTAAGGCTGCTGATGCTACTGCCACAAACCTTGTATTTTTCTGTCTTGGTGAAATGTTTTTGCCACACTCTTGTCATTGTTAATGGTATTTAATGCAGACTATAATGTATTACCATTATCCCTGGCCACAGGAAAACGTAGTTTGTACCTGAAGCTGCTCACAATCTTTCTGATTTAGACTTTATCTACACTCAAGACCTATCCCAGCATAACATTATAACATTTTGGTTGCCTTTTTTTTTTTTTTTTTCCTTTTATATGTAACTGTAACATCAATAAAAAGCTTCAGTGTGCAATACAGTACAAAATCACTCTGCTCCCCTTGCTATACAGGGACAAGTACATGACAGAACGGTGTTTTACAGGGCTGTAACAACAGCCAATGGGTTGTAGCACTTTAATTACAGCGGTATATTTAAAGTGGCACAATTTTGGAGCACAGACAAAGCCTTATTTACCACTTGAGGTATAACAGCTGCATAAAAAATTATACTCCACAGATAAATCACCCCGTGACGGTGGCAAAATACCGCATTTAGCATCTCTCTGTGCCAGTAGGAGTCTCAGCAAAGCTTCAAACACCTGATTAATGGAAAATAGAGAGGCCGCTTATTTTTATTACCTTCAAAGTTTTTGTGATATTAAGCTTTGGATGTACCAGGAATTACTGATTTTATTCCCCCTGTGGAAATTTGAACTTTGCTGAAAAAGAAAGAAGTAACTCCCAGTGATTTCCTGATTTTTTTAACAAGCTATGATACTGAACTTTTGTATTCCCTAGCCCAAATCTGTGCTGACCATATCTCAGGAGACATTAATGAGGGGAAAAAAATGGAGCTGCACTGTCCCCACTCAGCGTGCATTTTTTGCCACAGAGAGACAGAGTATTTGTCTCCAAGTGCCAGGTAGGTCCCTCATGCAGTCAGGTTCCCAAAGTAAATACAAACTTCCCAATGGTGTGGTAGTGCCTATCATGTGGTAACAGCTGTAGTATGAAAAGTTCTCTTAATTTTCCTTGTTTTGTTTTTTTTTTTCTTTTTCAAAAACTAAAAGGGGATTTTGGGGTTTCCTGGAGATTCGTTTTTCTTTTATCTACCATCTGTCCCATCAGTTCGTTACTTAAACAGACAAAGCTTACGAAAATACTGCCCAAGCATGTTTCTGTTATTTTGAAAGCAGTTGAGACTATATCCTGTTTTTCACAACAGAAAAGTGAGCTGAAGCCATGTGACACATTGGAAAGCACAGCTATACTTCCTCTTATTTTAACTCCCTGTGTCTTCAGGCTGTTCAGTACCTTTTTGTACATGTACAGCTTGCACTTAGAAAGAGAAATAAGGGGATCAAATTAACATTGCTGCTAGTTATGGAAGTTCAGCATGGCAGGACTCCAGAGCAAGCAAGTGCACGGCAGTGGCACCTCTTCCTGCTGGCTGTGAACATTTCTGTGCAACTCATACCAACTTTACCAAACCAGCAGAAGGAATTTGTTTTGATTTCTGATGCATTCCGTATTGCTTCTTCCAGGTCATAATCCTTCCACTGATGTCCCGCTGAAACGCTCCATGTTTCCACTGAGCAGGAGTTTGCCACATGCCTGTTGTCCCCTTCCCCACCTGGCTGGGGATGGCTGGGCCACCGAGGAAAAGACCAACACGGAAATTTTGAATCCTACGAGCCATCACCACCTCATTTCCAACCGGGAAGTGTGCCCCAAAGCTGGTACAACAAGGGAGCTTCCTACTAATACAAGGTTTCAAGGTGAGATATGTCTTCAGGAAGTAAGGCTGATAAACAGAATTTAAGTGTTTTTAGAGCTTTGTTAAAGTTTTAGTTCACTTTCCATTTTTACTCAGCCGATTCTTTCTACTTCAGCTGATAGCAAGGGTGTAGTGCAACTCTAGCCTTGAGACAGAAGGGTACTGACTAGAAAGTAAAAAGCTATCAGCCTCAGCAAGCCTGCAGACATTATGGTTCACTGCCTAAATTGCATTCATACAGCTCTCATCATAAGAAATATGCTGGGTAAGTTCAGGGGCAGGTTAACCTGCCATTGATGTACAAACTTTCTAACTAGTTGTTGGTTTTGTTTTGCATGTAACAGTTTCTAGAAAAGGGTTTGATTTTATTTTTAAAGCCGTTCTGAAATAAGCTAGATATCAATGAAAGCTGTCAAATACCCAGTAACTGATGCTTAATTTTCTTTTTCTTATTTTTCTCTTTTTAACAGAATAAGAAGAAATAAGTTCTGCAATAAATTGTTGTTTGATGCTTTTAAATGCTGGTCAGGACAAGCCTCCTCCAGCAGTTTAAATTCCTGTAGTCCATTCAGCCTCCTGCCTGTTGGCCACAGCTTCCAACCAAGGGTTATTTACTGAGTGCCAATTGTGACAGAACATTTTGCAATGCTGAAGGACCAAAGGGCACAGCACAACTTGCTATGAGAAAAATGCCTCATCTTAATCGGGGAGCTTGTGAAGGAAAAAAAAAACAATCCAGCCACCAAAAAACAACTGGTATTGAGGACCTCCTGCCTGATAAAGACTGAAAAATATTTTAAACCTCATTAGAAAAATAAAGTTTGCCTATTTCTCCTGTTTCATACACTGTGCAGGAGAGGAACACATATGCTGTCACATTCATATTTTAAGGGCTCTTTTTTTCCCCCAAACCTTCGTACCTCAGATTTGAACTTTAAACTTGTGACAGTGTTATGTTCATTAGAATAAAAATCACTTGCTATTTCCATTGCAAAGCTCCCCCCCAGAGGTTATCTTAGCTGTTTTATAAATCATATCAGGAGGAAAGCTGGCATAAAGGTTGACAGCTCACTCTAGATAATCACTTCCCCTTCTCTTAAATGACTTTAAGCAGAAAGGAGCATGTAGCTTGCCAGTTCAGTTTTTAGTGGTCAAGCATCCACATCTAACCACCACCAACACACTGACTAAATTAGCTTGTAAGTATTTTACTGAAATGCAGGAGAATCACAATCCTGCTCAGGAGAAAGAATCTCAAACATTCATCAGCTATCAAGCTTTATTTTCTCTGTCCTTCCAGGGCAGAGCTCATTACACGGAACAACATGAATGCCAAAGCCCTTTGACACAGGGTCCTTGAAGGGAATCCGGGGTTCAGAATACTGTTGATTTATCAGCTTCCTCAAGAGCTGGACTGATTAGACTAATAGCTTATAGGGAATACGATTTCAACACTAAACTCCTGTATCGTGGAGGCAGACAAATGAAGCAAGTTAGATCTTGTAGTAAACAGAATCTACAACTCAGGGCAACAACTCATTAAGTAGAAACTTAAAGGGAATAAACACGCACCAAAAGAATCCTGGGTTTAGGAGGAAAGGTCAGCTTATGTATTATAATTTTTCTACATAAACCAACAAAATTAAATCCTAATCCTCTCTCAGAGAGACTGAAACAGTCTGGAAATGGTGCCAAATCTTCCCAGGCTGAGTCAGAAGAGAAAAAAAAATCAAGAAAACTATCCCTTTAACACATCACTTCCCCTTGACCTGATTACAGGCATTTTGCAATCAATAGGGACTTTCCACGGTTTCTACTGGACTTTGGAGGCAGTGTGCTTGGAAGAGAAAGGGTTAACTACAGCAGGTAAAGTGGGAGGGGGGAGCAGCACAGGAAGCAGATGGAAAGCCTTTCTTGGAAGTTGGTTGCGATAGAAGCAAATATTAAGGAGGGAAAGAACTGAGAATATTAGCCTGAAACATAAGTATGATTCAACTGCTAATCACTCCATCTATCCCTGAAACTGTTGTCTCTTAGTTAAATAAGGGTAATAAGACTGTCCTTTCTAAAACGGATAATCCTGAAAGTGTGTATCAGTAACAAAGATATAGGGAGCTTATTTTCTCACTGTCTCATAACACAGAACCAGAAGACAAATTCAGCTCAGTGCCATCAGGAAGAATAAAATCCAACCCTGAAAAAACAACACTTTTTTACTCAGCTTATAATTGGACTTTGACATTAATTTCTCTTGGAAGCCAAGAACTTGACAAGGTACAAAAAGGGTCTGGATATTTATGCAGACAATGAAAATCATCTATAGAATTATTAATTTTGAGGAACAAATGTCAGGAAAAGATATTAAATTTTATGCTTCAGATATCTGGCAACTATAAACTGAGCAGCTTAAACTGACAGAGAAAAAGAGTAGTTAATCTGGTTGCCCCCAACTAAATAGTTAACTGTAGTGTTGTGGAAATAAAGGAACTTCTGAAAGAAGAACAAAATCTGAATCTTTGGCAATAACTTGCATGAAATACTTCCAGTTAAGAGATGTTACACAAAGCATTACACATTGCAGTTGTTACTCGGTCTCAGTCTTCCCATGCCTTTATTAGGCTGATCTTAGCTTGTACAACACCCCCAGGAACGAGATGAACTTTACATCTAGTACACCCTGGTAGCTTCAGAACTTGGCAGCCTCTTTACAATGATGAAAGTTATTATCTCTAAGTATTATACAACTATTTACACACACAAATCTTAAAAAGGCGAAGGATGACATGAGACACCACCCAGCAAAGTGGGTCAGAGTTGAAGGCGTGTTTGCAGTTAGGTGAGAGGACACCGAACACCTTTCATTACCAGATTCTTGCTACACGGTATTGGGTCTTCATTTTTCAGACCTGTCAGGTTCCCTCAGGTCCACATGAATGAGATGTTGTCAAATGTAGAGATTCCTAGTCAGATGAGAAACCACTGAGTAATGATTACCTGATTTTCTGACATGGGAATTGCCATTAGCCATAGCAGAGCTGGGTGTGCACAGGCTGTTGAGCAGATATTGTGCCTTGTTCTCACCTGTCACTGGGTTCAATGCCCAAAAACAGAACTGGGAGGCAACTACAAAGTCAGTATTGTGTTTGCTTTAAAGGAAGCAGAGAGGTGAGGAAACGCAGAACCAAAACCTCTGCATTGTATCTTCCACCTATCTTCATGCTTACTGAATGCAAGCATTTGAGAATGAAACATGGGAACTATTAAAAAAGAGGCAATGATTGAGGGAAGAAGGACCATGTTTGATTTCTAGTGAAACTACCTTTAGAAGAAAAGTAGTTAGAACTAGCTTAATTTTTCATGTAGCCATTAACTTCTTCAATGAGAATCTGCTGGAACAAAGATGCAGCTCTTCCAGAGCCTGGGTGAGCATTGTTACTGCATTTAAAACCAAAGTGTGCTTTTAACTTTGCAGCTTGTGATGAAAGAAAGCTCCTGCATCAGTGGGAGTTCCTGGCAATACTTAGTTTCCCAGAGAAGTGCCTGCCTTGGGTAATCTCACAGAAAAAGGAACAGTGCAATGTGGCTGGGCGTCAAGGTCAGTGACAAGCTTAGGACACAAAATAAGGATCAATTGGATCCATTGTCCCCAGGAGCACAAGTGACATAAAGCATCTTTCAAGAAGCCAGAATATTCTTCTCCCACTTGGAAACCACTTTCACCCTGTTTTGCTGCTTATTTTAGCTTTGATCAGAGATGTGAGAAGTCATGGGGTGGAGCTCACTCCTCCTGTGCACCCTCCTGGCAGTTTCTAATGGCAGAGTTTCATTTCACCATGTGGGACAGAGAGACCATTCATGGGTGCTGGTAATTGCTTGGGACAAGAAATGCCTGGGAAGCAGCCAACTGTGTGTGCATGTGTCCATTTCAACAAGATTTAAATATCAGTGCATCAAGAAGGCCATTCCTATTTTGCCTTTGATTTGGACTCTGGAGATATTCTTATAAAGACGTAATTTCTGCAGAATGCTTTCTGAAAGCATCAACATGTGCTGTGGGATGAAGACATTGCCTTGTTTACTCCAGGCTCACCTTAAACCTGCCCCAGTTTTACACAGCCCTTTTGCATTTTGCTGTTAGAGATGCTAAGGCATTAGTGTGACTACCCTGTTGTACTAACCTGAAATTATTAAATTAAATGTTTATGAATTTGGCTGTATTTCCTTGCTTCTTGAATGTGGACAGTTCAATACAATTTCTAACCTGCACATGCTTGCAGCCTGGGGGCTGTGAGTCACGTTTGCTTTAAAAGAGGCAGCACTCACAGACTGTCACTCACCTGGGTTATTAGAAACAGAGCACTTTAAGAATTACTCTGCCACCTCCTCGCCTCTAAATATAGCTGGTGTGCGTGGGTCTTAAGCGATTTAGCTAGTCTGAGGAAAGGTCTCATTCCAAAGAATCAATTAAAAATCCATCATTTTAAGAATTATGTGGGCCTCAGGCCAAATGCATCTTGGATGTAATACCTTTGACTGTTTAATGCTGATATTAATTATTTGTATTACAGCTGCAGATCCTAACTCAGAATGAAATTTCTCTGCACTACCAAGTAGCAAGCCCTGTTCCAAAGAGTGCACTATTTAAGTAGGCATGATGGACAAAGAGCAGCAGCAGAAAATCATCATTATTCCCTGCTTCACGGATGGGAAACTGAAAGACAGATTCAATGACCTGCCAAGGGCCACATAGGAAAAGGAGCAATTCATAAATCCCACTACAAGGTCTTAAACCATGAGATTTCCTCTCATTCTTTAATCAATAATAAAACACCACAGATGTCTAAGAATCTAATATCTGCAAAACTGCTCCAAGGTCTATAGGCATGATACAATTAATTTCCATTAAGAGCAATGTGATGTGAGGGCACTCTGTACTGACCAGAAAAGTAGGTCTTGCAGACTCTGCAGTTTTAAATATTGTTTTAATAGACAATATAAAATCAGGGATAGTCTAATTAAAATAAAAATATGGGGAAACAGTTGCCAAACCTCTGACCCAATATAAAACCAAAGGAACTGATTCAAGAAGTAAACCAGTGTTTTAAAAAAAATTAGGTCTAGAAAAAGCAAAATCTGTAAGTGAAAATATTTATAAAATATTTTTCCTTCTTGAATGAGGGTTATGTTTCTCAGTGTTATGCGTGTTGTTGTTTGACCTTTAGGGCTGTACTCAGCCACATTTTTTAACTCCCTCCTCCGCTACTAGCAGGGATTACCAAGGAGGAAGGATTACCAAGAGAAATTCTCAGAGATTCACCTGCCTGAAGGACTTGGATTTCAGGAAAAACATCAAGTATCAAAGAACTTGCAACATGATCACAAGAATCAGCAATGCTGAGTTGCAGAAGACAACACCTGCAGGTTACAAGGAAGAAGTTAAGCACTGTGGGAAAAGTTCACCTCACTCAGCCCCTGTAAGACCAACACAGGGAGCTTCCATAAATACCTCAACTCCTTCTATCCAAATCCCTCTGCAGTTTATTTCATGTATTTCCACAAATGTAACAGGAATCATCACTAGGTTGTGCAATACATTATCAGGCCTTAGAGGTATAACTTTTGAATCTTCCCATCACCATCTCTTATTGTTTGTTAAATGAGTAGAAAAAATAAAATTAAAAAATTATTACTGCTTCAATAAGCCTGAATATTGCAGTGAGTTATGGTCATGTTTAAATTTTTGTGCAATATACACATTAGTGACATTAATGCAACTGCACAGTTAAGCATATATATCCATTTTTAGGTGTTGTGACAGGTCTGACTTTTACTTTATGCTTTTGAAGCATGTAGCTAAACTGGAACCTGTAGCTACTGGTCCAGTTAAAAACATCAAACAACAGTACTCATGTTATTTTTAATAAAGCATGCTACACTTAGAGCATTGATACCACCAAACAAGTGGAGAAATTAAACTTGTTTCCTTACAACGTGCCTTAAACCTCCAACATTCCCCATATGTAAATCAAACTGACAAAACATTAAGAAAACCTTTGGCTAGTACATTTTAACCACCATTCTGAAGAAATGTAGAAACTCTGGTTTAATCATTCATTCTGTAGAAAGACATTACATTACATTACAATATAATACAATACAATACAATACAATACAATTTTACTTCCTTCCAGTGCTACACAATGAACTTTGATTCTCTAAGCAATTTGCACAGGGAGCCACCCACTATTCTTTGTTAAAACTATTGCACAAAAGTGCAGAACTGAAAAATTAAGTTCACTGCTTTACCAGAGGTGCTAAATTTACTGGCTGGCATGGACTGACTAGATGGAAACTTTGGCCCATCAGTGTTTATTCTGTTAAGTTATCTCTAGTTGTTGTAGGGTAAAGTTCTTAGAAAACAGACGCCACTGCTGTTGCTCTCTGCACTTGTGAGAGGTGAGCTGCAGACAGGCCCTACTCATTCAACATCCACTCTGAATCTTCTTCATCAACAGGAAAATTCAGTTTTAAAGGAGGTGCCACTACTTGCAACTGGGTTATTTTTCAAAAGCATGAAAATGAGTGAAATCCTTGTGTGCCACTTAAGCTGAGTGTGAGCCATGTCCCAAAAATTAGAAAAAAAAAATCTGTTGGGTTCGATAGGACTTGGATTGGGTCTATTGCAGTGGAAGAAACAAATCAACTACATTTATTTCTGCAAGAATAGTAGTCAAAAAACTTGAATTCAAGTCAGTAGAGCTCATTAAGCAATAGCTATATTTTAAGTGTTTCTGAACATATTGTAAAAGGTCATAAAACTTTGTAGGTGGCTTGTTTATTCAATAAAATTTAGTGAAGGAAAGAAACTTAAACTGCTCCTCATGGAATTATTGGAATGTCCACAGAGTTTAACAGCACCTTTTGTGGAAGGCCAGTAGCAGAAAGACTGCATTCAGGCAAATCAGGCCACTCTAATGTGCCCTTGACCTCCCTTATGTAGCATTAATATCAATTTATCTGCCTTGTCAAGGGAAGAGTAGAGGGAATACTGAGTGGCAAGAATGAGTGATAAAGAGTCCCTGAACCGATTTCAAAAGTAGAGGGGGCACAGTTTCAGAGAGGCTTTTCAGAGGCTAAAAATGAGATGGTGCACCTGAAATTTCACAATTAAATGATTGAAGTAACTTCATGAAAGTTTTAAAGAAAACGTGAATGAAATGTATTGGTGAACATATATAAAATCTAAGAATATGGGGTAGAATTTGCCCTTGGCTTGGAAGGTTATGCAGGGCAGCTAAAGGGGTGCACTTACGCTGCTGAGAAGGTCTTTGCTTTGGCTCCTCTAGACTGGGAAGGCAATGAAGTGTCTGAGTGTGTCACGCAGTGCAATGTTAACAGCTGGAAAAAATGATAAAAGGATGGAAAAACCCTACACCTCCAAACCAAGGATAATCACTTAACTCTGTGAAAAGTTAATTAAGTACATCATGAAGCTAAAGGGCAAATCCTGCAGTCTTGCCCTGGAGTCAGCTCCAGCGCAAGGAAAAGACAGAACTTGGCTTCCATCCTTCATCTGAAGCTTCCTTTGCAAAAGGCTTCTCTCACCTCTTCTTGTAGATCATTCATCGTTGAGGTAGGAGTCCATGTCACGATCTGCATACTCTGGGAGACTTTTGCCAGGGCAGTATGACATGGACTGGGAGGAAGTGGCCATGTCAGGGATCTTTGCTTTGATCTTTTCCTAGGATACAATCAAGCACATTTCTCCAACACTCTTCAACCTGTAAACCCAGGAAAATCCTTTACTCTGCTTCACAAGAAAGTAATTTTTCTTCTACAAAGACAGTTAATGCTACCATTGGAGGCCAACATTGCCTTTTGCAAATAGGCACCTGTGTGGAAATTATGATAGGGTGAGAAGCATCAAGAGCTCAATTCCAAACAGTCCTGGTGCAGCTACCAGAGTGGGAAGCCAATCTTCCACCAAAAGGAGAAAAATCCTGCTGTTCTTAAAGTGGGAAGATGCTTACTTTTCTTTTAGGAACCCTTTCTCGTTCTCTCTTGCTGCATAGCTCCTGCACTCATTCTATACGTATGCATGTATTGATGATTCACTAGAGCTACTGTCAAAGACACACTTTACCCTCAGCTTCAGTACACCCAAATATATAGTAAAATGCCTTCTCCCATAGAAGAGTGGCTCATTCCTGCTGGGAGAAGGCAAGGTTACTACTTTGTCACCCCTCCCATGTAAGGAGGCACAGACATGACTTTTCATGGCTCAAAAAAGTGTTGTTTTGCTCCATGAGGAAGTGACCTGCCTCAGATCTGTAACACCTCACATTGCTATGACTTCTCTCCCACTCTTTGAATTCAACACTCCTTGTCATAGCGCTGGGAACAGAAAAGGGGTGAATTCAAGGTCTTTCCCTTCTGCATGGCAGAAAGAGGCTCTGTTCCTCCTGCTTGTCTTCACCCCAGCAAGGCCTGTGGATGCCTTCCCTGCAGAAGGGCACAAGGAGGTATTTCAGAGCTCCTGTGTGCAGTGCACACAGGTAAGAAAAACCTGGCCTAAATGTGAAAAGACAGATTATAGCGAAGAAAAAACAACAACCCAACAAAAACTTGCACAGCTCCCAGAATTGTTATTGAGGACGCTATTTGTCATCTGCTGTATAATAGAGCATACATTTTGAAACAGGCTGGCAATTCCATTTCATTCACTCTTCTCTTTCCTATTCCACAAGTGTCATTGAAGGTAAGCAGCAAAGTCACCCTCTTCATGAATTTCTCAAACTGAAATGCTCTCCTGAGGATTGTTATCCTGCTGCTATGTGATCTAGTCTGGAAGGCTGCATGTACCAAATTAAAGAGAACTCTATGAATCAAAGCTGAGAGACTTGGTACTGAGATATATAATGAGCACAAGAGCACACGAGGCCCAGTCCTGCTCCCACAGAAATGAGCAGCAAGGGTCTGATTCTGATTTTGCTGATCCAGCTATAAATCAAGAGCAACTTCAATGAAACTCACATGAGTAAAAAGTGAACAAGCAGTCTTTCAGCCACTAAATTCCCAGCATATCATGAACTGTATTTTGTACAAAACACTGTCCCAGCTTGACTTTGCCTGCATGGCCATCCTGGGAGAAAATGGCAAGGATATATTTAAAGTGTGTCTTAAGAGAAAAGCAGTTATGATTCAGCAGAGGAGGGGGTTAGCAGAGCCCACTGAGCCCCCACCAACTGCCCAGCTGAATTAAAAAGAAACAGGGAGCCTCTCAGAGTCTGAACTAAGCAAGCGTACTTCTCTTCCCCTGCTGTACTCTCAGATCCTCCTGAGTCCTGAGCTGGAGCCAGGATTTGATGACCAGATACCTATTAGGAGATTCCATAAAATTTTATGTGTTTATGAGCACTCTTTATTCAAGCAAAATTGACAATGCAGCTGAAAATCCCTTTGTATTTTGAGACTTAAAACAACAGAGAGCATCAAGCTAAGCCACAATATGTTATATCAGCCAAAAGATTTTCACCAGGACTAGTTAGAATTGCAATGGCAAGGAAATTAATTAGTTGCAGCAGAGTGTAACAGAGAAACACTGGTTATAGTGGCTTGGAGGGGAAAAAATATAAACGGTATTTTTGTTAAGGCATGGTATTAATCAGAATGGCAAGGCTGAAGCTTTGAGAAAGGAAATTGCCCATATTCACCAGAGGAATGTATGATTTTGTGATGTTCTTTGTAAACAGGATTGCAGCAAAGAAGATCATCACTACTGAAGAGAATAATTGCATCCCTATCTTATCACCTTTTTATCTTTTTAATGAGAATTGCCTGGCAAAGAACTATACACTGGGTCACAACTCTGCCCAAAGAGGATTTGTGTTAGAGTAGTGACTGTGTATGTATTTGTAGCCTATTATTGCTGGGCATTATATGGACCACTAAACAAAAAATGGTCATTGTCCCAATAAACTTTTAAATCAATTACACAACTCCTTTTTTCCACAAGCTAAAAGATGGAGTAAGCTGCAGACTCTTGTCTTGCTACTGTGGCTTGTTTGTTTTCATTTCCCATCCCAGGGCTTTAGGGAGTGTGTTTCTGCTAAGTATTTCTGCAGCTGTTCAAAAGCAATCTTACTGCACAATACAGTATCTGAATAATTGTCTCGGGTGACTATTAAAGTCTACTGCTGCCCCATAAAACCACGAGGAGTAATCTTGCACCACAGCAGAAAATATCCAAGAGCCAACCCTGCGGAGTGTCATTTCTGTTAGGAGACAGCTACTGCAACTTAGTGGAGATTCAGGAAGGCAGAAAAAGCACACAGAAGGCTCTGGACCTTAAATAGTTTCTTTTCTTGCCGAATAAGCAAAGCTGCTGATTGTTAAATATTGAATTGTCTGTATTCATCCCCAGCCAACTGAAGTCAATGGACAGACATGGAGAAGGACTTTAACCTGTTACACATGGAATGTTTGTCTTCTCCTTTGCCTCTCTGTCTCTCCTTACAGCCTTTTGTACATTGCACTAAAGGAACCCCTTTAAAGCCTAATGTATGGTAATACAGTTTAATTGTGGTTGGTTGGGCTGTTGGGGATAAAATGCGCTGGTTCCAAGTAATTTTGCTGACTCTAAACTTGGCTCTGTATAGAGAGCTGGAGGAGGGGAGATTACTAATAAAAATAGCTGTGCTACCTGGGGAAGCTGTGCATACTGCAAAGGTACTGTTGGAGTAGGTCCTAAAATTGCAGGTAATTGATTTTTTAAAACAGTGACGTTTGCCTCACACGGACTACACAGCCTGCCTCTTAACCCTTACATAGGAACAACTCACACACAAAGGTAACTCCCAGACAAGCACTCTCCAGGCACTCTTTTCTAACTTAGCAAAATCCACTCACTTTGCATTCATTACACAGCTCCTTTCAATCTGTGAGTTGGACACAGCTGAATGGTTAAAGGCAGAAATCTCCTGTCTTCCTTTCCTGCAGGATGAAAACAGACACCCCAAATCTGGGGGGGCCCGTTTCTTCTTCCCACATCCTCTGACGTAGAACTTCCACTGAATCCCACGCACAGCCCACCAGATAGTGATATCTGCCTGTTGGAAGGACAACTGATTATTACCGATCAATATTTTGCTTACATGGAACATTTAATACTTTCAGATGGTTACTCCTCAAAAATAACCACCTGGGCAATAGTACTCCTCTCCTTCCCTGCTTTCAGCTCTCACAATCATCACTGAAATGCCAGGCAGAAGCTGCTCTATTAGCTAAACATGGTTTATATCCCATCAGTGATACATATATATCTATATATAGATATATAGATATAGATATATATATATGCAAATAAAATGTTAAGAAACTCCAATTTTAGATGACTACTAATGTGCACTAGGACCATTTAGCCTACTGACGTTCAACTGTGATATGAATCCAGTTAAGGTTAACAGATACCAAAGGTTCAGACCATCCAAGGGTAGCACAGAACCCTCATGAGGAAACGAGCTTGCTTCAACCTACAGGGCCAAACCCTTTCACTGCCTTACAAAAATACTTACATCTATACAAGTAGTGCAATGTATGATCTGGGAGAGTTTCAAAAATCAACGTTATCACTTCACCAATTTATCTATAGATGTACAAGGTCTGTCTGTTTACAGGTATTTCCAATAACTGTAAAGCTTTTGCTTGTTTACTTGCAGAAATATCTTGTCTGCAGAGATAAGTTGGCAACTTCTTGCTAGATACTTTTCATCATCTCAGTAGCTCACTCAAGCCTTCTGTGTGCAGTTGGAGTGTCACTGTGGCAAGAAATCTTCCAGTCTGGTCTCCAGCTTTATAATTTCCTTGTGACTCTGGAGCAGAGAAGTAGTACAATAACAAGTAAAACCCACTGGACTCCTATATAAATGATCAAAACCTCAATGTCTTAAAAATCATTTTGCTCTCTACACTCTTGTCAGTTCAATCTGTGAAGTGAAATTTGAAAAGCATTCTGCTTTTATAGTGAATACTTTCTCCTTCTGCTACTTCAGTGTTATTTTAAAGGATCAGATTTTGTTCTGTCAGCTGTATGTAATAATGTTTAACAAATAACTCTCTCATTGAATTAGTTTAAAAGAAAGTTACTATGGTAGCTGTAAACTATGCTTTATCAACTTATCAAGTCTCTCACATCCTTTAATGATAGTATCTTGCTTCCCTAATAAAAGCAACTGTACAGCTCAAATAGCATCACAAAAGCTGAGTGAAGCTTTCCCCTTCAGTTCAGCACAGGGCTTTAAACACCTCACCACACACGCATTACTGCCAGCTGCAAAGGTGGCTCTGTGCTGCAGACCTGTTTTCAGAAGCAAGATGGCTGTTGCAGTATTCTTATGAAGTGAAAGAGGAATCAAGGCAAAAAAAAAGGTCCATTCCTCAAGTGGGACATCAAGCTGGTAGGGCAGAGATTACAGATCATTTGCCTGTGTTGGAGTATTTATGATTGCTCTGCACCTGACTTTTGATCTGGAAGACTGTAAGCAGCGTTAGATGATAAGTTGATAATGACCAGCAAATGAGCTTTGTGGGGTCTCTGCATAATGTATAAACAATGTATAACTGGGCATATAAACAGCAGATATGACCACTCCTGTGCTTTGTGGAGTTTGTATCCTTTTCTCTCACTGCTTGCTGGTCACCACCCACTGTGACGGGTCACTTCAACCACTTACTATTGTCTCTGTCTCACAAATGAGCATCTGGAATTCTGAAAAAATGGCAAATTCCGATACTGAGAACTGTTGTCCGCTAAACAGTGGCATGGATAAAAGAGACAGACGGATGGACACTGCTCTTTTGGGGTTAAAAGCTCAACCAAAAGGCAACTTACGCCAGAGAAGCCTTCACTGAGCTATACCCAGCAGGAAGCACTCCCAGTGGAACAATGATCCTTTCTTGCTGTTTTTGAAGCAGTTCCCTAGAGAAACCAGACAGCAGCTTGAGATCTTATGAAGAAGAGGAAGTGTGTGAATCACAGCAAAATTACATAGGTGTCAACATTTGATATAGTGAAAATGCTTCCTAACCAGAAGGTGCAGGTTTTAATAGAGTAGCACAAAAAATGACTCCGGTCCGTCATACTAAACATTTTTGTAACACTTTTCTTGTGGTATTTAAGCAGCATTTCAGATTTTAAGTTAAAATATGGATTGAATCTTAGTGTTCATAATTTGTTTTGCTCTGTAAAGCACTGGTTTATTTCAAGACGCAGGCATAATTTGCCAATTTTTACTTGAAGAAACACCTAATTTGTATTACCAAGGGGATGGTGGACAAAAGCTTGAGGTGTGGTGAAAATGTACTGTTGCTACCTTCTTTACCACTCCAATTATGGTGAATAAATGGAGCCAGAGAAGGAGACAGGACAGAACAAGTCTGATCAATACATGCCTCTCTTTTGCCCTCCCTGCAGTTAAAAGAGAATGATTGCACTTATCTGGCCTTCTTGGGGAGTATCCATTCCTTGCTGGAGGTTAAATGAAGAACTCTTTTATTCCTTCTTTTATGCTGACCCTAAACTTGCGTCCTGATTCTACTGTCTCCGGCTACATGGACAGTTCTTCAAGTTGATGGGAAAATTGTCATGAAAAAGGGTTGCTCACATGAATGAGGTTTGCAAGATCAAGCCCTTCATGATCAGTATAACCCTGGGCACTGGGCTGATACGGCATCCCTGATGTACAACAGTAAATCCTATTAGCATCCAAGGGACAATTCACATGAGTAAGGACGGTGGGAATGGGCCCCTCAGGAGCAACTATCCCCACAGTTATGTATCCAACCTCACTTAGATCACAGCAGTTTTCAAATGTTCTACAGGCACTTTATGCTGCTACTGGACTTTGAGAAGAAAACAGACCTTGGGCACAAGTTCACTTCTGCTTTACAGACTGTGGCATCACTTTTGCTCTCTTCTTATTCTCTGCCCTCGAAGAGTCTTCGCTCCAAGACTCTGAACCTTTTAAGTGCTTCAGGGTCTGCAAGAAATCTTGGCTTCTCTAGTTTCTTTCTTTTTTCCCCCCTTCATGCCAGTCTTGCTTTTTAGTTTTTTTAAAATGTCTCCTTTTCTTTTTAGTTTTCTCTATTTTTTCTGAATTTATTTCCTTGTTTAATATTTTCTATTTTTATTTTTTATTCCCTTTTTTCTTTTATCTTTTCTTTTTCTCTTTTTTCTTATCTTCTGTTGCCTTCTCCTGCTCTTCTTATCTTTCTTTTTTAAATATTTTTTTTCTCTTTTCTATTTTTCCCTACCTTGCCTTTTTTTTTTTTAAATGTCTTTTTCTTTTCTCCTTCTTTCTTCTTTTTCCTCCCTTCCTGTCCTTCTCCCTTCCTCCTAATATTCCTTCTCAGAATTAGGGGTATTCAAAGAGGGTAGGAAAAAATTAACAAGGTGCTTGCCTCAAAATTCAAAGACTGGGAGTAGAGCAGCTTTCCCAGTTTCAGAAGTGCTTTTTTAAAGTCAGAGAAATCAATCTGAATTTCCAGAATCTGAAAAACTGGAATGCAAAACCCAAAGGAAAGCATGGAAATTGCAGAATTTCTACATGCATTTATGCTTCTTTTTATATCCTAGTTACAATGAATGAAAATCACCTTTTTCCTGGCTTTCTGGTGTTCCAGGTGTAGTTCTGAGAATTCGTATAAATCAATTACCAGCTTTTCTTCTCAAGTATAATAATGTGTGTTTAGTTTAACTCTTAATAGGTTTATCTGCTTTTTAAAAGGACTGCGGATAAGGATTAGAATGCCAAACAAACAAAAAGGTGGCAATAGAAGATAATTATAGTTTTATTTCAGTCATACCATGTGATTATGATATGTGTTAGGTGTGGTAAAAAAAACTATGAAGATCCAATCCCTGCCTTGAACTAAGTCATGAGCTGCAGAAATGCTTCCATGTTTTTTGAAATAAATCCATCCCCTGGGATGGACCCATGCTCCTGTGAGTTTTTTGTTGACTTCAGCAGAAACACTATTTGCCGTATTCTTAGTGAGGACAAAGGTTGTTCAACCCAACTCCTACCAACATCTAAAAACAGTTCTGATACTACAGTTCTTGCTCAAATGAGTTTTGCTGTGTTTTATGATTTTAAGAAGAGTTACACAGGTATTTGACATGACATGACCGGACATGACATGGAGCACAGAAGCAGCATCAATGAATGGTGAATATATGTACCTAGGAGTAGAACAGAATTTCCATAAGAATGCAGCTTTAACAACTGTATCCCTTTCTGACTGTGCACACATCTTTAGGATTAGTTTTGAAACCTCTGCTGGGCATCTGAGTACATTGATCTCTATCTTCTTCGGTCTTGCTTATCATGAGCTGCTTAGGCACAAGAATTGCTCCTGTTGATGAGGAGTGCTGTGGGAATAGCATAATTCTCTCTGAAGAAGCACTGGGAAGCTCGGACACCAGGTTCCGTCCGCTCATCACATTGTACCACACTGGTAGGGGAAGTCTGTGGCCAGCTGTGGAGCTCCTTAATTTTCTGCTTCACTTTGCAAAGAAACATGATGCACATCCATTGGAACAGTGCTGATGGCTTGGCAATACAAGCACGTTCAATTTTTTTTCCCTTTGGTAAAAGTTAAGGCCCACCAGAACAACGGAGGGGCCGAAATACTGAGAGTTCAGGTACTTTTAGATAAGCTTTGGGCCCTCTTGGGAATTTGCGCAGTCGCTGGCCTCGGCTGTCGCGAGCAGCGCCTGTCTGGGCCACAGCCTTTGGCTTCCCCCGGTCCAAGGGCGTTCATGCAGGAGGGCTTTTCCTTGCTCGTTTTCACACGCTTTCCCTCTCTTTCTCCCGGGTCTGCTGGGCTCTGGTCCTGACCTGCCGCTCGCGGGTGACCGCGCCGAGCCCGCGGGGCACCGCGGCTCCGTCA